>JASDQU010587465.1:12043-44029 GCA_032191745.1 Picea mariana | reverse complement strand
AGTTCATTTACCGGGAGTTCAAAGGACCAGGGATCAGTGTCATTGGGGTCGCAAGTCCCGAAACACCGAGAGTATCGGGACCGTCCAACAGGAGAACACGTGGCGGCGATCGAGGCATAGGGAAAATCCCCAAAATGATTATACCATATTTCGGCATACCGCAGATCCTGTAGACGAGAGCAGAGCAAAGGGTTGCAACAGAGATCGCGAAGTCCCGAAGCGCGAAACCCCGAAGCGTTGAAGGGACACGATAGGAAACCAACATTTCAGCATACCGAGGATCAGGATTTCAGAATTCCTAGAGACAAGGAAACCGATCTCTTGGGGATGAAAACCCTGAATTCACGAAATGCAACATAGAGAGGAGTGGGGCTGCGGTCACACCTGGTATCGAGATATCGGGATTCGACATTTTGGTCATCCCGAGGACTAAGAGTCGTGCTCTTTATATTGGAAATCCCGAAGAAGACTACGGTCATGGGGAAAAGTAGTCACATGGACCAAAGATATGGCCCAGGGGGATAATCACCGTTGAAGCATCATTTCGTTGTTTCAGTAATTCAGAGATCGGAGGATTGAGGAGGTGGAAGCTCTCAACATCAGGACTCAGGGAGTCCCGAAACCCGAAATTACTTTTCAAGAAAAGGTTGTGGTCATGTTTGGAGGCCGTGTGGAGGTGAAGGACCTATGGATCAGGTTCGTTGGGTTTAGTGAAAGCCCGAAAGAACCATTTTGGTTCTGCGGATCCGATAGGAAGGAGTGATCTTGTGCAGACTCTAGCCCGAGGGTCAGGGATCCACATCAGTCTGGTATCAGAGCTTGACTCTGTTTGTATATTGCAGGTAGAGGAAGCAAAAGGAGAAAGAGTAATTTGATAATCATCAGTGTGGTATCAGATCGGGATTGAATTTGTAGGCGAAAGAGGCAACTTACAGGTAGAGAAACAAAAAAAGGAAGAAAAATTATTGGAATTCTGTGGTGATTGTTACAGGTGTGTGACAGTCAGGAGGACTGTAGGAGAGGCTAGAATCTCTCAGTTGTAGAGTTACAGCAGCGAGTTTTCCAGAAGGGAAGACAAGAGTATGGAGTTGGCTATTGAAGGCCATGCACACGATGGAAACAATATCCATCAGCAGCAGAGGAAGGATGTGATGGACAAAGAGCTCACCGAGATCAGAGAGAGAATGGAAATTCTGGCATTGTATATGCAACGGGATGCAAAGTCAATATGGGTGTATGAATGGCCCATGAAGACAAAGACAAAATGGCCATTCAAGGAATTGTTGGCCAGAAGACAGTGGAGGTTGTTGAGAATGTGGCTGAGGCATGTTGAAAGCCTCAAGAATAATGAGAAGGATATGGTTCAGGTGTGTGAACCAGAAGCTAGGAGAAATCTCGGTGATGAGGATGAGGATGAACTAATATCACTGGAAGATCTCAGAGACTTCCAAGACGGCAGAACATAAATTTCCAATTGCCAGAAGGGAAATGAGATGAGATCACTGCGGGATCTCATAGACTATTAGGAGGACATCAGGGAAATTTCATGTTGCCAGGAGGGAAATGAGATGGGATCCGAGGATCTCATAGATTGCCAAGAGGGCAACAAAAAATTCCCAACTTTCCAGGTGGGCAGGGGAATAGAAATGAGACTATCTGAAGGTCTCATGAACTTAGAGGGGATTTCACATCAGCAAGAGGAGCTGACAGAGGAAGAAGATCAGAAGGGCATTCTGATCATTAGAGGAATTGAGATGTTCCTACCATTGAGCCTAGTTGAGGCTAGAACATGCATTGCAAAGGAAGCAATAGAAAAAATACAGCCAGAGGTGACTGTCATGACAAAGGAGAAGATATCAGAGGCTGCCCAAGTAGAGGAAAAAGAGCATTCAGAGGAATGGCTCAATAGTTTTAGCCAAGAAGCTGAAAAGGGGGTAGCTATAGCACTGAAGCTAACAATAGAAGAAGAACATGGAGGTAAGATAATTACTCCATGGGAGATGGAGATGGAGAAGCTGGAGGATTGGATGAACAATCTAGATCTAGGGAATGAATGCCATGAATAGACAGTCAAGCAGATAATTGAAGAGGAGCATTCCAAGGAATCGCTCAAAACTTTCAGCCAGGGATATGAACAGGTGATGAAGACTGCAGTACCGAGGTATGCAGTGAAAGATGAGGGAAAATTATAGGCTGAGGAGCAACTGGAAGAAGTTGGAATTCAACCAGGAGGGGAAATGGCAGAAGTTGAGCTGCCAGAAGAAGAAGTTGAACGATAGTTCAGTGAGAAGACTGCAGAGCTAGAATCTGCAATAGAGTGGCAAGCTAAGGCCACAGTAGATGGAGAAGACAACATGGGATATCATGGTGATCTACCCACTGATGAGAAGACAAAATTATAGTAGAGGAGACTGAAAGAACAGAGCCAGCCACAGGAGCAGTTGGATGAGGAGATTGAGAAGATCTGAAAGTTGATGGTCAGATCAGCATAAGCTGCCAGCAGAGGGAAGCTGAGCAGAAGGGAGACAACAACAGTAGCAGCAGTGCAGTGGAAGAAATAACAGCAACAACAAAAGAGAAGTGGAGAATATGAACAACTCCAGAGAGTTGTTTGGGATCCAGGAGGATTTCAACAGCGAGGCTGGGGAGCTCATGAGCAGGAGCTCATGAATTTTTCGTAGCAGAGGAGTATGATGTAGGAGAATCACTCCAGCAAGCCATGCGCCAGCCATCCATCCCACTCAGCACATACAAATCACGCATGTAAGGAAGAGAGGCACCAGTCCTCTCACATTTTGAATTTGAAATCAATGTAATTAAATGTTGTAAGGCCGTGGAGCCATCAGGCCATGTGTATGCGCAAGACTTAGTTAAGAGTAACCTTAAATGGTTGTAAGGCTAGATCTAGCTCTGATCTGGACTAGACCACCCATTCAATGTAAATTTAAGTGTAAATTGAATAGGGTAGGTGAGATGGAGGAAAGAGCTCGAAGAGCCCCCTCATGTAAAATATCTTGGATCTTGTTTTGAGAAGGTAGAAAAAGTTAGAAGAGAGGAAAGAAGGAGCTGAGACTCTGTCAAAGTCTGAGCTTAAGAACACCTTTTTACAGGCATTTTCATATTAATATAAAGAGTAGATTTCCTGCATTAAGATTTTGTGTGTTTATATGTTTATGGATGAATGTCTGTATGTGTGTTTTTATTATGTTGTAGGTGTGTGTCAGTATGAATTTGCAAGGACATATAGATTCTGCTATATGTGGGTTCTTTGATTTCAGGTTTTGGGTTCTTTGAGGCTTCATGCCAAGAGGGTGTGACAAAACGATGCAGGTTCTGAAATCTACTGCATAGATGCACTCCTGAATTCTATGGAATTTGGGCAAGGACGTGCCAGGAGGGCGCACCAGCTGGAGTCATTGGCTCAAGGAGGAAACCTCAAGGTTACTGAATACCTTGGAGGTGAGGTTATGAAGAGGAGGACATAGCAGAAGACAGAATCACTGCAGGATTCTGTGAGGCTCTGCCAAGAGGGCATCGAGCGAGTGTAAGGGTGCATGGGAGAGAATAACTCTTCTTAGAGTTCATTAAGACAACAGAACCGTTGAGTGGTTCTGTAGAATCTCTACCAAGAAGACATTGAGCGGATGCATTGGTTGCATTGAGGAGGAACTCCATTGTGAGTTTAGAGAGGAGATAGAATCACTAAGGATTCTATAGAGCTCTGTCAGGAGGGAATTTAGCGGGTGCCTGTGTGCACAAAGAGAACTCCTTTGAGTTCTAGAACAGAGAAGTTTCCAAGGAGGAGGACCTTCACAGGTTTGTTGAACACCCTGTAGGCTCAGCAAGGAGTTTCTTGAGTAAGTGGTTTCCAAGGGAGCACCAAATCTCCATCTGAGGGAGAGGAAAATGTTAAGTCCCTTAGAGGTCTGATCAACAGACAAGCTCAAGAGGAGGAATACCTGTGCAAGGAATGCACCAGGCCAACACCTGAGTTAAGGGTTGATAGACGGCCATCTAGAGGCTTGTCAAGCACAAGGAGTGTGCACAGAGAAGACTTGGTTTCAATTCTGAGGCGCAGGAGGCCAGGCGCAGGAGGCCAAGCGCAGGAGCAGAGACCCTTTGAGGTTGGAACAGAGCACAGAGAAGCTCAGAAGAGATAGCACCTTCATGTGCAGAGACTCTACAAGCCAGTGAAGAAGTTGGGAAACCTTTCAAGGTTTCAGAGAAGAGAAGCTCAAGAGGAAAAGTGCCTTTACACATAAGAACGATAGCTACAGGGAGTGCAGAAGATCAGGAACCCTTTCACGGGTTCAGAGTGAATAAAGCCAAGGAGAGGAAGAGGCTTGCAAGTAGTCTCAAAAGATGAGGAAACCCTTGAGGTTTCAGAAAGGAGGACAAAGCTCAGGAGGAGCAGTGCTTTCATGCACATGCCATAAGCTGAGAAGACTAGAAGGCCAAGAAAAAACCTTTGGAGGGTTCAAGTTCGAGGAAGCTCAGGAGGGAAAGCCTTTTCTAGAACGTAGATAGAAGCTGAAGTCACAATCTTTGTAGCAGGAAGCAAAGGCCGAGGCTTTGAGATATTTGAATTCTTCCAAGGATTGGGAAGAAACAGAAGATAACGAGTGGGAGCACATCTACCATTGGATCAGGCTGAGGACAAGATTTGGACCGTTGAAGTTTCACATTCATGTAGCAGTGGGAGGAGAGCGCATAGGAGAAGAAGATCTGGGCTGCCAGATCTTGCATGGATAGTCAACAGCCGTCGGGTCTGGGAGAAGGTGCACATGAGTTAAATCTCGCATATGAGCTGAGCGGAGGCTCTTCAAAGTCCCAAAATGGTAGAGGCATTGGGATTTCAAATTTTTGGGATCAGAGTGTATAGGGGTCATGGAATTGATGCATCACGATCTCCTGATCCGCAAAGTCCCGAAGGAATTGGGACCTTCCATCACTCAGAGGACGCGTGGCGGTAATCCGAGGACCCATCAGGGTTTTGGATATCAAGAGATAAAGAGGTAGGAGTTTGGGAAACAGGAAGTCTTGACTCACAAAGTCCTGAAGACATCAGAGTCATCTATCCGCGGAGGACGCGTTTCACAAGATCCTCCTATTTTGGGGATTCAAGCATCGAAGAGCAGAACGGAGGAGTCTTTTGAATTCGCATCTTGCAAACTCCCAAAGAGATCAGGGCCATCCATCTGTGGAGGACGTGTGGCAATGATCAGGGAACTACCAGGAGTTTGGTTACCAGGAGTTTGAAGGACCAGGGATCAGTGTCGTTGGGGTCGCAAGTGCCAAAACACCAAGAGTATCGGGACTGTCCAATAGGAAAACACATGGCGGTGATCGAGGCATCAGGAAAATCCCTAAAAGGATTATACCGGATTTCGGCATACCGAGGATCCTGTAGACGAGAGCAGAGAAAAGGGTTGCAATGGAGATCGCGAAGTCTCGAAGCGCGAAACCCCGAAGCATTGGAGGGACGCGATAGGAAACCGACATTTTGGCATACTGGGAATCAGGATTTCGGAAGTCCTAGAGACAAGGAATCCGGGCTCTTGGGGATGAAAACCCAGAAGTCATGAAACGTGAAATAGAGAGGAGTGGGACTGCGGTCACACCTGGTATCAGGATTCGGCATTTCGGGGATCGGCATTTCGGCCATCCCGAGGACTAAGAATCGGGCTCTTGATATTGGAAATCCCAAAGAAGACTACAGTCATGGGGAAAAGTGGTCACATGGACCAAATATATGGCCCAAGGGGCTAATCACCGTTGAAGCGTCATTTCGGCATTTTGGTAATTCGGAGATCAGAGGATTGAGGAGGCGGAGGCTCTCGACATTAGGACTCAGGGAGTCTCGAAACCCGAAATTACTTTTTGAGAAAAGGTTGCGGTTGTGTTTGGAGGCCGTGTGGAGGTGAAGGACATGTGGATCAGGTTCGTTGGGTTCAATGAAAGTCTGAAAGAACCATTTTGGTTCTTTGGATTTGATGGGAAGGAGCGATCCTGTGCAGACTCTGGCCCAAGGGTCGGGGGTCCACATCATGTGTTCTCACTGCACAATGCTAAATTTAGTGCGTGCATCCACACACAATATTTTTCCACGCGGCGCCACAATTTACCGCACACACCTGCACGTCGACATTTTCTGGGCAGTGCCAAAATTTACCATGGATGCTCTATGACTTGAAATTTGGTCACTTTGAAATTAATATTCTGTGAATATTCGCTTCAATTGAACCTTTTTGGCCCATCCAAGCTCAGTGTTAGAACTGAAGCTCTGATACCATATTGTATTGTCCCTAGAAACCCATGACCAGGCCACGCTACACGAGGGAACAATTTCATTCTCTCACTGCGTAATACATTGTAACATACCCAATATTAAATTGAGCTATGCCACATAAATTTTCTCTTCAAACTGCATGAAATTATAACATATACATACAACACTCTTGCAGAAGATTTACATATAAACGTAAACAAACAAATACATTATGTAAATATACGATTTCATATTGAAATAACAATAAATACATATATGCAACATATATAGGGAAATTCCCATAAAAATACAGACAGTTATAATCACATATATGATAAACCATAACATAATCACATAAATAACAATGCAACATGAAAATTTATCATACGATTGGTACTTATCTTGGAAAGATTGTCACCAACTGTGTACAGACCATCCACGAACCTCCCAGCCTTAGACTATACTATTCATCACTCTCAACAGTGAGTCACCCCTGAGCTGGGAGTAAACTTCACCCAGGTAAAGGGGTTCCTAACCAGGCTAAAGGCTCATAGACAATAGGAAATATTCTCTCTCAGGTGCTCAGTCAACTAACAACCTACAACCTCTCATTCCCCACATTCCTGTCCCACCCAAGGTTGTGTGGCTTTTCTCTGCTCAACAGTCCTTCGACTGCCCCACTTCCCTTCTAGGGCTTCAACAAAAAGCCAAAGAGGAAGTCTCAGAGCACTGTAGCTACAATTTAACACCTTCAGGAAATCAATCCCCAGAAATTCTATCGCTCAGAGAATTTCTCACGGGCCTGACAACCTACTTCTTCAATCCCGCTCCCAAGCTAACCAGGTACACAAAATGGAAATGGTTATGGAAACAGGTTAGATATAGTGAACTAAATGTATGAAAGATAACAGACTGCATGAGTGAAAATGGTCATGGAATCATTGACTGGATGACTGATTGATGGAAGGAATCTTAGGAGAAATGATCGTCAGAATGATCGTGAGAATCCTCATTAGAATGATTGTGAAGGTGATCGTGAAAATGATCGTGAAGGTGATCGTTAAAATGATTGTGAAGGTGTCCAAATGAGCTAAGTCCCCACAATATGTATGCATGTCCCCAACTTGATACTTGTCATGTTGGAAGCTACTTTGGTCCACTTGTCCCCAACTTTAGAACTTAGGATAAAATAATTATCCATACTTTATATTTTAAGAAATATTAATATAATATTCCTTTTTGGCTTAATCTCTCTAGCTTATCCCTTTCCCTTAAATTTTGGCCCTCCCTTTCCCTAACTGGTGGATTTCATTCCCCCATCTCTTTTATCGTGGTCAGTCTACGTGCAACGATGTATTTTATATCAATCATGAGACATATACAAAATAGGCGCACTGGCCTTTAACATCTAGGCGCTCTAGCCTAATTTCAAAACATAATCATCCTAGCTTAAAATAAATGGCTCACCAGCCTATAACACATATCATATACACAAGGCTCACTGACCTCCTTACTGTGTGCACTTTAGTTATTGTGCACGGTATCCAGGAATGTGCACAGTACATCATTTTACTGCGCAGTACATGTGCACACTGTGCCATGAACGGTGCATTACAAAATGATGTCAAAACAAATCACCAACTTAAGTACACTTACATTACATTTACATTTGGGTTTGGCCGAGGGATATTACACTCTTTATTCCCTATGTGCCCCTCTTAAGGAAAAATGATAAAACCTAAAGTATGTGTGGATGAGATCATCTCATATCATCCCTAATCAATGGTTGAGATCTATCCAAAATAATCTCAACTCAAAACCCACTTTACTCAAGTTTCTATATTTTCACTTTATGTCCCTCAATTCACCCACAAAGTGAATTAATAGTCATTTTAGGCTAAAATGACCAAATTTCACTTTTGACTTAAATCTTCTAAGTCAAAGTGAAATTAGACATAACGTGCATGGTACATGGTACAAAGTATTTCCCACTTGTGTTTAGAGGCTCACAAACACAAGGGGACCACTTTCCAAGGTACCCAAATCTCAAAACTCCCTCTTATTGAGGAAAGTGCCCTTCACCACCAGTATCATCTGTATAGTGGACATGGTTTCCAACTGGGAAATACTCGGTGAGTATGGTTGTACCTTGATCACATTAGTCTATGACACAATTATTTTCAATATGTTTTATCTATATATGTAATTGCATATCCACCTATCCAAGCTCACCTATATCTTGGTATCAAACCAAATATCTCAACCTTGGTCTCCTACCAAGGATTTATACCTCCTGGCATCTCTCCAATGGTCACTACTCTTGTAATCTCACCAAGAGTCACTCTCTTGGCATCTCACCAAGAGTCTCCCACTCTTGGTATCTCACCAAGAGTATCTAGATCTCGACATATCACTAAGATCCTCAACTTGGCCTCTCACCAAGGGACTTCCACCTGAAGTGGATCCAAAACCTGATTTTTCCATATTCATAGCCAAGTGATCATGAATCCTCTTTGGTGCCTTTCTACTCCTCCTCGTCAATCTATGATGCTTTGGAGCCCATGCACCAACCCTCAGTCTCGACAACCCTGAAACTGAATTTGTCTTCTGTGGAACAATCACCCCTGATGATGGTGTCCATGAAAACTGAGTCTGAGCTCCCTTTGAATAACTACTATGATTCAATAGGTCCTCCTAAACTCTCTCTCCCCACATGGTGTTGGATGGCGTAACAACTGACAAAGAAGTATCAAATGCACACTCTCTAACAAACTACATATTGAACTCAATCTCCTTTATTGTCGTTGTAGTGTCATCCGACGACTTCTTCTTCTTCTTCTTCTTGGGACACTATCATGCATATTGAACCATCTCTCTATAAGAAAATCATCTCATTTTTCTCATGTCTCTCTCATGCCCATCACTTCTCTCTCCCTATGGCGGGGCCCCAAACTTGGGACCCTATCGACCTCCTTGGGACCCTGTCAACCTCCCTTGTAGGTCTTCTTCTTTCCCTTTGTCCAAAGAGAAAGGTCCTCATAACTCTATAATTCTTTCTACTATCCACAAGTCTCTGATTTAAGTCTACTGAACAAAATCATCCCACAATATCTCTGAAGTGAGCATGATCTCCTTAGAAACAATGCCACGAACAAATGGACCCCGTGGTTTGGTGAAGTTGTTTAAGGTTGTCCTCACCATAGAGTATGGGTCCACTACCTCTCTAATGGTTGTAATCATGTCTATGATCTAGGTGTATCGGACAAGGTAAGAAGTAACTGAATCCTCCTTCAACATGTGAATTCCCCTAAGTCAATAAAAAATAACAATCTTTCGGTTCTAGTTAGAGCTCTGGTAAAGATTTTATAGAGATGCCCACATCTTGAATGCATAGTCTTTCCTAGTCAAGTGGGGAATGATGTGATCCCTCACTGCATCACACATCATCCTCTTTTCCTTGTTGTTCCTCTTCCTGAAATCTGCCAACAAGATGGGATTAATAGCTGGAGGAACAACAACAGGTGCATCAACTATATCCCGTAGTTCAAGGTCCTCTAAGACAAAGACAATCCTGGCCTTCCAAGGAGACTGGTTTCTAGCTCCAGCTAGCCTATCCTCCACACGCATCTAAGATGTTGACATCATAGTCCACTGCACTCAAACTGGCACCACAACTGCAATAGAACATTGCCTCACTCATGACAACACAAGTGTGAAAAGAGGAAAATTAACAATGACCTCACTCCTAGCAATATAGGTGTGAAAAGAGGTCGTGAAAAATCATCCTCACTCCTAGCAAGTAGGTGCAAAAATAGGTTGAATAAATTTCCACCAATTTTCCTACAACTCTCCACAAAAATTCGTCCAACAAGATGCCACTAAAGTATTTCAATGCTTGTCCACAAAATCTGCCCAAAAGATGCCTAGGATTGTCCACAAAATGTTTTCCAAAACTCAACAAAAATCATCCAACAAGCTATGATACCATGAAGATTTTCTAGTTCCTAACAAGGTTCCAAATAGGTTTGTCTTTGACCTCAAGTTGGCTCTATGTTTCAATTGTCAAACAAGAGTTTGCTTCTATTTTATAACAACAAACTATTCAAGAACTTCTTTGTTTTTTTTGTTACGGTTACATAGGCCTTTTAGGCGCTCTAGCATGTAGTTTTTGCCAGCAATATGTTAGCACATGCATACCATAAACTATGTAACAAACCTAGAGATATTTACTACTGAAATAATATTGTTCTAAACACTAGCATACATGAAAATGAACACGTGTATTTTTGGTCAACGTGACCCTGAATAAAACTCCCCTTGGGAAAACTGGTTTGGAATATGAGTTTATATATGTGGAGAATAGAAGGTGTAATACAACAAGTACATGAAACAAATGAACTTGATACAATAGTAGCTTGTCTCAAGATGCAACACAAGTCCAAGAGATAGAAATGTGCCCTCCTCACAAGTTTCCCAATCCACTGAAATGAGGCACCCTTTCTCCCTAAAGCTTTGATGGAGAAACCACAATGTGCTCAGAATTTTCCCAATCCACAATGTGATCTCATGTGCTTCCTCTCCACTAAAAATGTTCCCAAGGAAAATTGACCACTGCAAGACCTCCCTACTAGTTGTGTGCCCTCCTCCTCAAGTGCACCCTCCTCCTAGCAAGAACAACCTCTATAAGAAAATGAGGGTCTAATCCTCTTGGCTACCTCCATGAATGGGGGTGCCCAATATTTCCTCACCCAATTCCTCCATTCTCATCCTTTTGCCATTCTCCAAGCTCCTTTGGTGAGAATACAAGTGAGAATGAGCCTATATTTTTCGTATGTGCCCCTCTTAAGGAAACATGAGAAAACCTAAAGTATGTGTGGATGATATCATCTCATGTCATCCCTAATCAAGGGTTGATATCTCTCCAAAAGAATCTCAACTCAAAACCCACTTTACTCAAGTTTCCATAGTTTCACTTTATGTCCCTCAATTCACCCACAAAGTGAATTAATAGTCATTTTAGGCTAAAATGACCAAATTTAACTTTTGACTTAAATCTCCTAAGTCAAAGTGAAATTAGACATAAAGTACATGGTACATTGTACAAATTATTTATCACTTGTGTTTAGAGGTTCACAAACACAAGGGGACCACTTTCCAAGGTACCCAAATCTCAACACTCCCTCTTACTGAGGAAAGTTCCCTTCACCACCAATATCATCCCTATAGTGGACATGGTTTCCTATTGGAAAATACTCGATGAGTATGGTTGTACCTTGATCACTAAAAGTAGTATCTGACACATATCTTCTCAATCTACGTTATCTATAGATGGAAGTGCATCTCCACCTATCGAAGATCACCTAGATCTTGGTATCAAACCAAAGATCTCAACCTTGGTATCCCACCAATGATTTCTACTTCCTTGCATCTCGCCAATGGTCACTACTCTTTGCATCTCACCAAGATTCACTCTCTTGGCATCTCACTAAGAGTCTCCCCCTCTTGGTATCTCACCAAGAGTATTTGGATCTCGACATCTCACCAAGATCCTCAACTTGGCCTCTCACTAAGTGACTTCCACCTGAAGTGGATCAAGAACCTGATCTACCCATATCTATAGTGAAGTGAAGCTCAAGCCTCTTTGGTGCCTTGTTGGTCCTCCTCATCAATCTCTGATTCTTTGAAGCCCCTGCACCAACTCTTAGTATCGAAAAATCTGAAACTGAAGTTGTCCCAGGTGGACCAGTCACCCCTGATGATGGTGTCCTTGAAAATTGAGTCTAAGATTCCTCTAAATCACTACTATGAGTCAATCGGTCCTCCTCAACCCTCTCTCCCCACCTGACGCTGGATGGTGTAACAATTGACAAAGAAGTAGTAAATGCACACTCTCTCGCAAACTATATATTGAACTCAATCTCCTCTATTGTCGTTGTAGTTTCATTCTACTTCTTCTTCTTCTTCTTCTTCTTCTTCTTCTTGGGACATTGTCCTACATATTGAACCATATCTCTACAAGAAAAATCATCTCACTATGTTCATGTCTCTCTCCTACCCACCACTACTCTCTCCCTATGGCGGGGCCCCAAAGTTTGGACCCTATCGACCTCCCTTGTTGGTCTTCTTCTTTCCCTTTGTCCAAATAACAAGGTCCTCATCACGCTACAATGTTTGTTGATGTCCATATGTCTCTGATGTAAGTCTAGTCTCCTCCTGAACAAAATCATCCCATAATATCTCCCAAGTGGGCATGATCTCCCTGGAAACAATGCGATGAACAAATGGACCCCATGGTTTGATGAAGTTTTTTAAGGTTTTCCTCACCATAGAGTCTGGATCCACTACCTTTCCAATATCTGCAAACTCATCTCTTATCTGTGTGTATCGGCTAAGGTAAAAAGTAACCAACTTGTCCTTGAGCATGTGAATGCCCCTGAGTCGATAAAAAAGAACCATCTTCTGGTTCTGGTTAGAGCTCTGGTAAATCTTGCATAGAGATGCCTACATCTCAAATGCATAGTATTTCCCAGTCAAGTGGGGTATGATGTGATCCCTCACTACAACACACATCGTCCTCTTTTCCTTGTTGCTCCTCTTCTTGAACTCTACTAACAATATGGGAGAAGTAGCAAGAGGAACAACATTCAATATTCTCATGTTCCCAAAATTTCCATCAATATTCTATTCATGCATCATATGACTAACTTCGGCACATGAAAGAGACTCATATTCAAACCTAATGCAGTGGATATCTATGACATGCAAAACAATTCCAGGGTTGCTACAAGTGTGGTAAATCATCAATCCAAACTATACACGTATTGAACCATATTTTGCATTATTGCTTACCCATGCTAATGAAAGAAGTATGATATGGAACGAAAGGTTTGGGCATTTAAATTTCAGATATGTGAAACAACTTAGCAAGAAGGGAATGGTTTATGGTCTACCTGACATCCACTTCTCTAAAGGAATTTGTGAGGGATGTGTTCTTGGAAAAAACACTCAAGAGAAATTCAACGAAGGAAAGACTCAAAAGGCTTCCTTTCCTTTAGATATGATCCATAGTGACCTCACGGGCCCTTTTCTGCATCCATCAATTAGTAGAGAAAGGTACATTCTCATTTTTGTTGATGATTTCTCATGCTTCACATGGATTTTATTTCTCAGGAAAAAATATGAGGTCTTTGAACACCTCAAACATTTCAAAGCCCTAATTGAGACATAGTCAGGAAAGAAAATCAAAGTCCTATGAAAAGATAACAAGGGAGAGTATGTCAACCATGATATACATAATATTTTTCATGAGGTTAGATTCAACTGCAACACATGGTTCCTTATACTCTGCAACAAAACAAAGTTGTTGAGCAGAAAAATAGATCTCTAAAAGAGATGGCATCTTGCATACTACATGCAAAGTCACTTCCACAGATATTATGGGATGAAGCACTTAATTGTGAAACCTACATCCAAAATAGATATCTCCATAGATGTTTCAAGGATAAGATCCCCTACGAGGTTTGGAGTGACCTCAAACCAAAATTGACCCACTTCCATATTTTCGGTTCACATGCATGGGCCAGGATTCCCTCTAAGAAGAGGAAGGAACTTGATCCACAGAGAACAGAGTGTATCTTTGTTGGATATCTAGATGGTGTGATGGTATATAGAGCCATTGATCTTTCCTTGGACCAGCTCATCATTGAGAGAAGTGTCCAATTCGAGGAAAGTGTCTCATATGTACCTCAATAGCTACATGCAAACACTTTTGTTCTTCCACCTGTCAAAGATGATGAGCATGCACATGTCGACTCTTCTTTAGATGAGAGTTATGATTCATAATATTTAGATGATCCAAATACAGAGTCAGTACATTCAGATGCAGAGTCAATGCATGCAGATGCAGATTCAAAGCCAGAGAAGAGGCCCAAGTGGGCCAATACTACTCTTCAGGATGCAAGAGATCTTGTTGGGGATCCAACTGATACTAGGAGGGCTTGATCTAATTTCGAGGATCCTCCTATTGCACTCACTACCAATGAACCGATGTCACCCACACATATTTTCTCGTTTCAATATTCATATCCACATTCCTATGATGAGGTTGTTGGAAATCCCTTTTGGGAATCCACCATGCAGGAGGAGTACAACTCCCTCCTCAAAAACCAGACTTGGGATATGGTTCCCCTTCCTTTAGGAAGAAAACTTGTCAGGTGCAGATGGGTCTACAGGACCAAGAGTGCAGCGGATGGACAGCTTAGCAGATACAAATCCATGCTAGTTTCGAAAGGCTTTCAACAGGTGCACAACATGGACTATGATGAGACCTTCACTCCAGTATCGAATATGGATTCCATATGTTTGGAACTTTCCATTGCAGTAGACAAGAGATGGGAAGTCCATCCAATGGACACAAAGACTACATTTATTCACGACGATCTCTCTGAGGAGATCTATATGGACCATCCCCAGGGATTTTCACAGGATTCATCCTTGGTCTGTCAACTGAAGAAGTCTCTTGATAGCCTCAAGAAGGCCAAGGGCATGGTATGCCAAGATGAATTCATACATGTTTTCACAGAACTTTGTACCTTGTAAGTCAGACCTAAATGTTTACATGCTTAGGACGATTGATTCACTTCTACTGCTATTTTTGTGTGTTGGTGATTTGTTGATCACCATTTGTTAGACTTCAGTGGTTGTTGCAGTCAAGAGGATTCTACATGACAGGTTATTGATGACAGACATGGGTCTACTACATTTATTCCTTGAACTTGATATTAGTTAGGATGCATCAAACATCAAGTTGTCTCGGGCCAAGTATGCACGAGATCTCCTTGATATATTTCACATGATAGACTACAAGTCTTCCCTGAATCGTTTCCTATCAAGAGTCATACTTGAGGATGGCAGAGACACTCCAATGGTGCACAACACACTGTAAAGACAACTAGTGGGGATTGTTGGGCCTCAGAAATGTCACATTTTCATCCTATTTTCCTTTCACTATTCCTCTCATTCATCCATATTCCATTATTCCATTTACCTTTCATTATACCGTTTTCATAAATACATTTGGGTTTCACCTTATTATTTTCCACTATATTCATTTTAGTATTAAAAGAGAATTTATGATTAAATATTAGAAAATCAACATGTTTTCATATATATCTCAAAAATGTGTGAGCTTTGTAATGTGTAGGAATATGTGAAAGATTAATTCAAAAAGACTTCTCGAATATTCCCTTCACCATTTCAAGATTTGAGGAGATAATTATTCAAGTTTATTTCGAGGAGAAGATCATGGGGAATGGATAACATATCTTATCCAAGATTTATGAGAGATATGTGTGAGGATTTGAAGGGATCATATTTTGTAATAATAGGAAATTGGTTGAGAGAAAAATGGATCTATAATTATGAGATGTGTATCTTCTTTTCAAAGCTCTCATGTATAAAAGAGAGTCCTCCCTCTTCATGAGGGAGTAGTCATTATGAGGATAAAGTAAGGAGTCATTATGAGGAGAAAGTAATTAGTCATTATGGGATTAGAAGGAGATTAGATTTAGATTGGAAAATGATTAGAAATCAATGATAGGAGTTAGTCATTTGGTTCATAGTCATTTCTTTGATTAGTTTCATGATTTCATTATTTTGTCATTTGATTTTTGTGATGTAATTGAGATTGATTTATTGTTTGTGTGAGATGACACGTGTTGTCTTGTTGCTCTTCACATGGTGTTTTTCCTTTGATGCAATTTTCCATTTCCATGTTAATTTCATTTACATAATTTCATTTCATTCATGTGTTTCAACAATTCATTTAAGTCATGTGTTCCAACAATTCAATTCCAAGTCGTGTGTTTCATCTTCCTGCATTAGATTAACAATTCAATTTCAGTTGTAGCTTCAACATTAGATTAGGTTAAATTAGCTTCAATCCTACATATACTATGCATGTGCTTCGTAAGTTTATGAACTCCCCAGGTTTACAATTAAATGATTGGGCACTTATTAAATGACAATATTTACCACCAATAGGGATCTTATTGTATCTCACACACTCCAGACCAGACCTGTCCTATGTAGTTGGAGCAGTCTCCAGGTTCATGCAGGAGCCGCATGAGCTACATTGGAAGGATGCAAAGTGTATCCAATATGTACAAGGCACCATAACCTTTGGGATTCCCTATGCAACAGGATCTACATTGGACCTCATCGAGTGCACTGATTCTAACTTTTTTGGCAATAGAATTGATCGCAAGTCCACATTTGGTTACTCACTTGGTATTGGTTTCGGGCCAATCTGTTGGTCGAGAAAGAAGCATGTTGTTATTTCTCTATCTTCATCCAAGGCATAGTAAAGAGGGGTAGTTAACATAACCATTCATGCTACGTGGCTACAAAATTTTCTCATTGAGTTGGGCATTCAGTTTCACCACCCGATCGTCCTCTGTTGTGACAACCAGATTACTCTGAAATTCTGTAGAGATCCAGTTCAGAGGCAGCGTACGAAGAACATCAAGATCCACATGCACTACATTCAAGACTTATTACATGATGGGATCATCAACCTACATTTCTATCCTTCAGAAAAAAAGACTTCATGCATATTCACCAAGACCTTCACTGAGCAAAAGTTCAATTCTTTGCGCAGTCGTCATGGAGTGAAGGATGTAGTTTCCTAGAAACTGCCAGTTCTTCTTTTTACATACATTGTTCTTTGAGGTGGGGGGGTGGGTTCCCATGATAATTTCCCTCTTTCCTTTTTTATTTTAGTGTATATTTTGTATTTGGGTACCTAACATGGCCTCTTTTCCAGGACCCATTCTTTATTTTCACCATAGTGATGTTCAGGGAGGGGTGTTGGAGATACTTCACACACACCTAGGATTTATTTTTCCTAAAAGTTTCCCTATGTTTATTAGTCATTATTCATTATCCTATAGTTTAGGGAGAATATTCCTCTAGGAGAATATTGTCTTCAGTTCACACTTCATTTTGATCAGTTGAGTGGAGTCTAGATGCCATACATTGGGATCACCACCATGCATCATTGAGATCGTCACTAGCTAATGTGAATTGTCCTTTGGATTATCACCAGAATAAAACATTACTCATGATTCCATGATATCCTCCTCACTTCACTCTATTTCAGTTATTTAACTGGAGAGTGAGAGATTAGTTAACTCAGACTAGGTGGCAGTTCACTCCCATAACTTCCTGAGAGACTGGACTAGGTGGCAGTTTACTCCTATAACTGTCGATGTGTGTCCAGATCACTTTATACCACCACTATGGTGCATTGTATTCTCCTCAAGTGCATTATTTGAGTTATTAATATTATATCATGTGTAAATTATCATTCATCCATTTGGTTAATGAGAATTCTTCCATTCTTTCTCTTATGCTTCTCTTTTCTCATATTTTCTCTGCAAACTGTGTATGTCATTTGCTATCTAGATCTATTCTATGTAGGTTCAACACATTTACACCATGGATAAGTGTGGATCATAATGTTGATGTAGGCAGGAAAACAAAGGTCCCATGTGGGAATTCAAGCCATGATGTTGAAAGTAGTCCAACCGCCACTGTAAACTGGGGTCCATGTCTAAGTGCGCATGTGAACTCGATGTTGAACATATCAAAACTCAATAGGAAGTTGATCCAAAGGTATACATTAATCATGTGGATCATAATATGCATATCCATCCACATATTTGGACATGGTCGAAGCTAAATCTGGAAGGAACAATACCCCTAGAGAATATGAAAAATGCACTCTTGTAGTCATAATTAGCTCTTAATTTGTCACATTGATATTCTATACATAAGGTCGAGTAGAGTCATCAAATAAATAGTTATCATTCAAAAAATTAAAATGATATCTATACCAATCATCACAATTGACCTCAAAATTAGACCAAGCATAGGCTTCTTGATTGTATTCATCCTTGATGGCCTTCATAATAGACATTTCTTTCCTTGCAAGTTTGAACTCTTGAACATATTTCTCTTGAATATTTTGTCTTTCAAATTTGAACTCTTGAATTTTTGTCTTGATGGATTCCATGATTCAAAATCGAATATCCATAGGAAATACAACATATAAGATACCAAAATAAGTATCTGAAATTTCTATATCCAATGGCATAGATCTGGTAGCAATTTGAGCACCCTGTGAAAAGTTACGAGCTCTGTAGTCTCGTCATCGTCACACAAAAACCTGAAAAAATGGTTGATTTTAAATCAACGATATCTTCACTTTCGGAGCTCTGATTCCAACGATTTGTTTTTAATTAGGTGAAATTGTGAGAGGAACTCATATTTGTAATTTTTGGGGGAAAATTCATCCCCAACTACTACAAAAATAAGAAAAATCATGCGACCATCCACGAAAAAACCTTAAAAATTAACAGATTTTAAAATGAAGATACCTTCACTTCCCGTATTTCGATTCATAAGTTGTTTTTTTAATTGGTTATTTTTCCAAGAATGACTCATATATACAACCATTTTCTTAAAATGGTACACAAAAAAGTACAGGAATTCTCCAGAGTGTCTAAGCCCCCTTTTTCTTTTGCAAAAAAAATCCAAAAAAACTTCCCACAATTCCTACCAATGAAAGTGCCATGATACCACTTTTTAAGTACCAAAGATCTGTAAATATAATCAACACAAGAGATACCAAGATTAATATAAAAAATATCTTTTATTATTACCAAAAACCTTGTGGTGGGGAAACACCATACAATAGATCCTATTATGGAAGGGATCTTCTCCTATTCACTTGCCTCTTCGAGGGGGAAACCTCCTAATGAGCTACACGCTCCAAATACAATACTTATCAAATTGTCTCATCACATTGATTTAACTCATTTGTATAGTTATACCAACCAATAAGAACATTCTAGAGGAGGAACCTTCTAGAAGTAGAACTTTCTAATAAGTCATTTGTATAGTTCTACCAACCACTAAGAGAATTCTAGAGGAGGAACCTTCTAGAAGTAGAACCTTCTAATAAGTCCATTTGTATAGTGCCACCAACCACTAAGAGCATTCTAGAGGAGGAACCTTCTAGAGGTATAACCTTCTAATAAGTCTTCTTACATTTATTATTTTTATACTAATATATTTAACTATGATAGTGAGTCTTACTTAATAATATAGTGGAATGTAGTGTAGTTAGAGAGGTAGTAGAGGTCCCAAAGGGCCGATTGATCTGGATTTAGGAATGGAATGAACTGATTAACAGACTGAATATGATAAACATAGAGATATGAAGAATGACACAAATATCCAGTGAACAATATCTTCTATTAAATAATGAGATAGGATAAAATTGTAAACCTGCGGAACTGAAACACTTGCTCGAATGGTGGTAGCTATCTCTGAGAAGAGATGTGGTTGCTACGTGCATCCGTCTGAGTAGAATGGATTAAAATGAGGCTCCAGAGGCCTCTTTAATATTACTCATGAATGCAAAAATCCTAGACATCCAAAAACCTAACCCTAGAAGGTGAAACGCCAAAAGTCATGTGGGCCCTATGGGTAAGTTGGTGTAATTTGGTACCTCAACTTCCAAGGGTCGTAACGTTTTCATACGAACTATGTTTTAGGCGCGTGATAGCCCATTGGAAAGGTCTTTTAGAGAACTACACATTTTTTCATCAAAATTTGACTCCGTCTATAGTTTGACTATGGTGAGCCAAAAAAACAACATTTAGGGCCCCAAAACGGTCATGGAAGTACATCAAGATGTGTTGACATGAAAACATACAAAATAAGCCAGTTGTATTAGGATAGATGCCACTCGTATCCACCTGGAGGATGTGTGGGGATTCAGACAACCCCAAAAGTGTAGAACCCACAATTATAGAGTAGTACAGAAGAACGTCCTGAACAAAAAACAGAAACGAGGAGCCAATTGGAATAGGTGGGTGGCCACCAATATCCACCAAGATCAATCCTCCTCCCTTAGGAAGCAATGGTCACCATTGTGTTTAGTTCCCCCATCAAGTGAGAAAAATTCTGCTGGATTTGGCCCCTGGTGAGCCACTTTCCTTGTTGTAGAAGTTACCCTTCCTTGACAACCCAATAAAGTTGGATTCGATGTTGGTGAGTGCACTTGACCTGTGTGTCCACTATTTGATCAGTGGATGCTTGTTCCATGCAGTCGGGTTTGAGATATATTGGTGTCAATTTTTCTACGATCTTGGAGGTGTCCAATAATGGGGGAAAATATGGTTGAAGGAGGTCCACATTGAATACTGGATGCAGACCAAGGAAGGGTGGAATGTTGAGCTCAAAAGCATTGCTACCCACAACCTTGGTGATAGTGTAAGGCCCATAACGAAGTGGGTGAAGCTTCC
The DNA here is from genome assembly GCA_032191745.1 of Picea mariana. Lineage (NCBI taxonomy): Eukaryota > Viridiplantae > Streptophyta > Pinopsida > Pinales > Pinaceae > Picea > Picea mariana. The sequence continues at coordinate 23,389 of JASDQU010587465.1, read as the reverse complement.
GATGGGGCTCAGTGAGATGCTCCTTCTACAAATGTAACTAGACTTTTTCACCAACCTGAAACTGGTGTGGTACCCTATGTTGATCATGGTACTGCTTGTACTTAGCATTGGATTTCTGCAAAATATCTTAGACTTGTTGGCAGATGTGATGAATCCATTCAATGAATATGGTGGCTTTATTGATCACGAAATGATTAGGGGAAGAGTCTATATGTGCAGTGGAAAGAGGAAGTGCAACATCAATGGATCCAGAGGGTTGGAATTCTAGACCCACTTGAAATGGGCTATGGTTGGTGGAACTATGGAGATCCATGTTGTAAATGTGTTGGACACATGGGAGACTCTCATCCCATGTATGTGGATGCTTAGAATTGTACATGCGCAGGATGTGCATAATCATATGATTGAAGACCTCTATTTTTCCATCGATTTCGAGGTGGAAAGTAGTGGATTTTGTGATCTTGGTGTCCAACAGAGACCAGAGATTCAACCAAAAGGTTTTAAGGAACCTGTTGTCTTGGTCGGAGATGATGGTATGTGGTATCCCAAAGTGGACCCACACTCGTTCAAAGAAGAGATTAGCAGTATCTGTCATTGTGACATTCTTCTTACAAGATGTGAGGATGGTCATCTTTGAAAATCAATCAACGACTAAAAAAACACAGTCATTTCCTTTCTTAGTGAACGAAAATCCATACATGTAATCCATTGAGATGGATTCCCAAGGATTATTAGGAATAGGAAGAGGGGTGTATAATCATTGATTCTTGATGGTTGGCTTGGAAATGGCACAAATAGTGCACGATCTCATATACTTGTTGACATCCTATCAAATTTTTGGCCAATAAAAATGTTTATGAAGAACAACCACAATTTTCTCCATGCCAAAATGTCCTACCACCCAACTATAGTGGGATTCCCAAATCATCTTTGCATGCCCACTTGTAGGAACACATAGATAGCCCAGGTGGCATAATATTTCATCCTGAATGTGAAAATTAGTGATAGTTGCACATGCACCCAAGAGATGATAGGTGGTGGCGAAGTCTAGATCTTATTGATAAAGTTGGGGCCACTCAAATGCTTCATGTTCACAAGAATGGAGCACAGTGGTGAGTGCAGCCATAGGAGGCCGACTGAGGCAGTCAATGACATGATTGGAGATACTTGTCTTATAATTTATGTTGATATGGAACTATTTCAAGTATGTGGACCACTTTTGCTGGTGGTTGTTCTACAATTTCCCTTGTGTCGGTATGAACTGCAGAGGCTTTTGATCAGTGTGTATGATCGTCTCTTTCCCCAGAATGTAATGTTTCCATTTACAACAAGCTTGTAAAATGGAATACATTTCCTTGTCATAGGTAGGGTAATTCCGGACAATATCAAAGAGTGTCTCACTATGTTATTCCACCGGATGCCCGTGCTGAGTGAGAACTTCGCCCACAACATAGTCAGATGCATCAGTCTCAATCTCAAATGGTTGTTACAGATAGAGCAAGGAGAGTACTAGAGCTGAGCACAATTGATGCTTCAGATCATTGAATTCTCTTTGTTGCTTCATCCCCCACATGAACTTGGCCTTTGGTCACTTGGCTGAGGGCCCATGCAATATGGGAGAATCCCAACATGAATCATCGGTAGAAGTTGGCTAGTCCCAAAAATCTATGAGGCTCGGTCAGTGTGGTCGTGGATGGCCATTCAACGATGACTTGGATATTAGTTGGATCAACATGTACCCCATGCTCATCAACAATGTATCCCAAGTATTGGACCTTGTTCATGCCAAAAGAGCATTTCTCCAAGTTGGCATAAATAGTGTGCTTCCACATAGTGCTCAAAACCTGATGAATATGCCGCATGTGCTCCTCCCACATTTTTCTAAAGATGAGGATGTCATCCAAATATACTACCACAAAGGAGTTGGTGAAGGGTCTCAATACACCATCCATCAACCTCATGAAAGTGGTTGGTGCATTTGTTAAACCAAAGGGCATGACTAGTCATTCGTAGAGACCTTATGTAGACTTGAAGGTTATCTTTCACACATCAGTTGGTTCGATGGGAATATGGTGGTAGTCAGACTTCAGGTCAATCTTAGTGAAGAAATTTTCCCCCTTGAGTTGTTCAAGAAGGTCATCAATCCTAGGAATGGGGTAGTGGTTCCTGACTGTGATTTTGTTTAAGGCTCTGTAATCAATGTTGAGTCACCATGTATCGTCCTTCTTCTGCACCAGTACAATCGGTATTTTTCAAGGGGAGGAGTTGGGTCTGATGTTCCTCTTTTGAAGAAGCTCTTAGATCTAATGCTTGATTTCTTCATTCTCCATCAGCAAGTGTTGATAGACTAGCCCATTAGGTAGAGGTGCATCGGGGTTCAAATCAATTGGATTCTTGACTTGGAAAAGTGTCGGTACCCCTGTAGGTGATGAGAAGATGTATTTGTATTCTTCCACGATCCCGTCCACTTTCTTTTTCTACAAAGAGAGAAGATGTGTAGAGGCCAGGGATGTGGTTGTGACCTTCTGCTTATTGTGAGCATGGATCACAAAGAAGACGAACTTCCCGGTTTGTGAAATGACCTTACTGCATTGCTTAACAGAGATTAAAGAAATAGTAGTAGGTGACGCTACCTCTAGGATCCTGTACAATTTTCTACCCAAAGTAATAATAACACTGCGGGGTCTAGACTCATACACAACATGACTCTTCCACAAATATGGTTGTCCTAAAACAACATCAAACTTCAAGGGGAGCAATATCACAAAGTACCTCATCTTTGAAAGGCTTGATGTCGTAGGGCAGACGACATTGTTGGATGACACATATATATCTTCCTTGGCAATTCTAATTGATGGTGTAGGGATGCAGGTGCGGTGTCATTGGTAGGTCCAGACGCTTGATGACCTCTACTGAAATCAGGTTCTTATGACTACAACTATAGACAATGAAATTAAGTGGATCCCCCTTGACCCACATCTGCAAGTGAAAGAGGTGTTCCCCTTCCTCTGGTTCTTCTGGTTTGCTTGGCTGGACTTTGGTGGTAGCAACAATGGAACTCGGTTTAGCATCGATATTTGGCTTCCCTCCTTCAGGATTTGAATCAGAATCATAATCGGCCTCTGACTTGGAATCCTTCAGCTCATCCACAAGGGACTTCTTGGAGCGACATTCTTCGGTGTTGTACCAAGAAATTTTATGGTACTCACACAATTTTACAGTGTCCTTATTTGTCTTGTCATTGACCTTCTTGTGTTGCGAAATCGACTAGTTGTCCTGAGGGAGAAAATCTCAACTTGGACCTTTGATGTGTAGGTTGGGGATGCCTTTTCCCTACTTCACCTGTGAGGGGTTTGTAGATCCAAACTCTCTCATTTTCTGCTTAAATTTCTGCTCGATCTTGGTAGCGTATCTATAAGACGTGCCCAATGAGGTGATTTCCAAGAAATCCATTTTGTTTGAATGTATCTATAAAAACAACCACAGTATTTGAGCACCAGATGATGCTCAGAGTATTTGATACCCAATTTGGTGCATAAAGTATGGAAAATATTGGTGAAATCTAACACTGTCTAGTCCCTTTCTTAGTCCCTTTCTTAACGTAGGGTGGTCCATCTAGTGTATTGGTCCTCATAGCTTCCAACAGGGTAGTATTGTTCTTTAATGGCATCTCGAAAGGAATCCCATGTAGGGGCCACCACAAAAATTATAGATTCCTCCATGACCCTTTTCTCAAAGTAAGTATCCCACCAGCCTTTAACATGGGGAATGGTCTTGAGGAGTGCAAAAGTGATCTTTTCCCTATTGGAAAAATTGTGGACCGAAAAATATCCTTCGAGTAGATTCAACCATTTATCTACAACATCCGCATCTATCAGTGCTTCAAATAATGGAATATCAAAATTTATATGTACCTTGAAGGGGGTTGCATGGCCACTTGATGAAGATGCTTCTCCTGTGGGCAGCCGTCAAAGGATCTGTGAAAATTTGTCCATCATTTTCTTCCTTTTTCATGCAAGGGATTCTCAAGAAACATTTAATAGGATATCCTTCTCCATCATCTTTCTTTTCGTTCCCCATGGGTTGTTGTCAGGCTCGGCACAACCGATCTTTTAATTACTCGATTGGTTCGAGTCCCAACTTATTGTACCCAGATCTTGTCGGGGACATGCATGAAGAAAAATAAATGAAGAAAAGAACATTATGATACCACTGATATGGATTTAGGAGTGGAACGAACTGATTAACAGACTGAATATGATAAACATAGAGATATGAAGAATAACATAAATATCCAGTGAACAATATCTTCTATTAAATAATGAAATAGGCTAAAACTGTAAAACTGCAGAACTGAAACACTTGCTTGAATGGTGGTAGATATATGAGAAGAGATGTAGCTGATACACGCATTATTCTGAGAAGAATGGATTACAATGAGGCTCTAGAGGCCTTTTTGATATTACTCATGAATGCCAAAACCCTATACATCAAAAAATCTAACCCTACAAGGTGAAATGCCAAAATTCATGTGGGTCATATGGGTAAGTTGGTGTAATTTGGTACCTCAACTTCCAAGGGTCGTAACTATTGAATACAACCTCTGTTTTAGGTGTGATAGCCCGTTGGAAAGGTATTTTAGATAGATACACATTTCGTCATCAAAATCTAACTATGTCTATAGTTTGACTGTGGAGAGCTAAAAAAAACATCGTTTAGGGCCCCAAAACGGACCTGGAAGTACAACAAGATGTGCTGACATGAAAACATACAAAATAATCTAGATGGATTAGGAGAGAGGCCACCCGTATCCACCTAGAGGATGTGTGGGGCTTCAAACAACCCCATAAGTGTAGAACCCATAAATACAAAGTAGTATAGAAGAACGTGTTGAACAAAATATGGACACGAGGAGCCAGTTGGAATAGGTGGGTGGCCACCAATATCCACCTAGATCCGTCATAATGATAATAATGGAGTCCATTCAATGTAAGGTATACTAAGCCTACTATATTATTAAATAAATCCCACTATGGTAGTTAGATATATTAGTATAAACATAATAAATGTAAGAAGACTTATTAGAAGGTTCTACTTTTGAAAGGTTCCTCCTCTAGAATGTTCATACTATTTGGTAGCACTATACAAAGGGGTTAAAGAAATGTAATGATTCAATTTGTGAATTATTATATTCAAAAGTGTCTAGGAAGTGAAGATATCATCATTTTAAAATCCACTAAATTTTTAGGGTTTTTCCGTGGACGACCACGTGATTCTTATGATTTCTGTAGAAGTTGGTGTTATCAGACAAATCGGTAAGTGCGGACACAAACTGATATCCATAAATTCAACAAGATATTAGAACAAAACAGATCAGAATACAAGCTTCTCCTTAAATTTCATGGTAATGTAAACTAGTTCGAAGAGGGACAAATGACATATCGCTTAAAGGTCATTTGATCCTCTCTAGTATCGTCCTTGCTCCATATTTGGATTTGTGGTATGTTGAACTTGTTAAGAAACACAAACCAACAAAGAGAGAGAATAATGATATATATATTCCAATGAAACCTATGCATAAGATCAAGGATTTATACAATAAAAATGGAGACACCTTTATAGGGAAGAAGTGTATCACTGCATTATATTCATGAAAGTGGAGCATACAACCTATGCATTGATGTTGCAAGGTCCCTTCCACTGGCCCTTTGCTTCAACACACACACCTTTTCTCCAATGATTTTTATGAAGAGTATTCACAGCTTGACTTGGAAAGCTAAAGCAAAGCTATCACAAGTACAATCTTAAACAAAAGTATTCATGCATAAGCAAGCCTATCCTTTCCCATGAGAGATTCCTCTTTATATAGGGTGAAAGAGGGATGGATGAGGAGACTAGTATGATCCCACTAAATCAATGAAGCGAGTAATATCAAACCGATCGGAGGCCACCTCATCTTCTACAAGAGTCCATTCTAGAACTTTCGTGAATTTCACCTTTTCCCCTTGTTTGAGAATCATCGCCCTCTAAGAACAAGCAGCCAGTGGCAACACCACAGTCCAATTTGGTGTAGCATGTGATGATCAAGCATCATCGTAGCCCAATCATTTAGCAGGGTGTGACAATATCCTTTGATAGGATTTTTAGGAAAAGAAATATGATTCAATTTCTCATGGAAAAAGTATCATTTAGTAGCTTCAGGGAACACAGAAGTGATTCATACACATATCGTCAGTTGATCACAGGGGTGACCAAAATAATCTATAATAGAATGCCCCCCAAAGTATAAAGTTGGAACATGTGAGAGCTGAAATAATTTTTAGAATGTGCGTGTCAAGAATAAGGAGCACATCAGTCAGGAACCTGCGAACAATAAAGCATATGCATAATAATATACCATTTTCTAAGGTAGGCATTTCCATAGTCAGACAACTAGTAACTCAAATAATAAGTGTCAAGTGAGTCATGGCCACCAAACATACACTGTGGATCCCATTCATGATGATTCAACATAGCCATGAGAAATACACTATGGATCTATGCTCTAAAAAACTCAAATTTGGACATAGCCACGAGACATACATGGTGGATCTATGTGTCAGTATAGACTTATGAATACTCCATCACAACCTGAATTGATATGGTGAGATCCAGGGTATTCATTTCCATCATCACAGAGTATGAATCTAGCCATGTGATTACAGGTGTCAAAGTTGAACACCGAATAAACCACTTGATTAATAGTCATTAATGGATATCCTTAACAAGTGCGAGGGAAATCATGATTGATTTCAATGACCCCCAAGGTAATCTGGTACAATCCAATGAATGTGAATTAATAAGTTGAAGTCAAAAAATCGATGGAATATTCTAATCAGGGGCCAGTGATGTGAACCCACTGTTGAAAATGATGAACCCTACCATTGAGGCATGCAGGTTCCAAGGTACAAAATTATTTATATGTCTAATTACCAGATAATGAGTTGAATTCGATAGAAAAAGAATTGTCACAGGAGGGCCTTAATGTATCCCACATAAATGACACAAAATATGTAACAGATGTGAGGTAGATCAAAGTATAAAGTGATTCAGAACTTACTCAAGGAAGGCTGACATGGTAAGAATTTGAGGATTGAAGATGGTCGACTCGATAGAAGGCTTGTCTAGGTTGAACTTCTCTAGAAAATATGAATGACACGACAATTGTCTTGGAAGCATTGAATCAAGGAGGAACCAACATATAGACTTGTGGATGATCAAATGAGAGACAAATGGATTTCCCAACCCAGATACAATAATGAAGAGGGGTTTCATGTTCAAGAGTGACTTACTGCCACTAACACAGATAAACCTATACATTTCTTTCCCAATTTACCCCCACCTTTTCTGGTGAGGACCTCTTTATTTTTACGCAAGCTTGAGAAGGATAACATATTATTGTAAAGTAAGCTCATCCTTTGGATGAGTCCCTCAGGGTATTTTTAACAAACCCTAGGAAGGAGTGGTTTGGTCACATATGGGCCTTTCGATGCTTGTTTTATGAGTCCAATGAAAGAAAACTCGGGGGTTTTTCATGTTTAGAGAGTCTGAAAAACACTTAAAGAAAACTCCAAAATGTCCTTTTTCATAAATTAGTCTGATGAGACCGAAAAAAGAGATAATCTACCACTCATCAGACATTTTCTTCAAATATTTTTACGAGCGTGAAAAGAAAAAGGTCGCTTGGCTATATTTTCATGTTTAGGGAGCTTGAAAAGAGCTTAAAGGAGACTCCAAGGGGTTCATTTTTCATATTTCCATTACGATTATGAAAAAAAAATAAAAGTTTACTCAATTACATTCTCATAGTTTCACGAGTGTGAGAAAGAATAAAGACTAAGATCAAGATTTTTTTTCATTCTTACACAAGCTTAAGACAAAAAAAAACTATGCTTGGGATATATTTTATTTTTACACAAGATTAAAACTAAACAAAACTATTCTTGGACCTCGTTTCATTTTTACACAAGAGTGAACCAGAGGAAATTATGCTTGAGGTAGGTGGTTTCATTTTCATATAAGCTTGAATGAGAGAAAACTATTCTTGAGACTTCCCAACGCATAATCCATGGATGGTTGGTACTTAGCCCCCAGCTTATAAAGATTGCAACTTAACTTCAGCATGGATTCTAGAGGCTATAATAATTCCCCTCCAAGCATCATTTCAACCAACATCACAGGTGGATGGAATGAAAATTCAAATACTATACGTAATGAAGTACTTGACTCAATAGAAGAGGGGGAAAATCTATTTCATTTTTTAATGAGCTTGCCACATAGAAGAAACGCTATGCTCTTGAATATAGGTTCAATCCCCAGACCTTTATTTCATTTTTTAACGATCTTGACACAGGAGAAGAACTATGCTCGTAACATATGTTTCATTTTTTAACTAGGTTTCCATAGAGATGCAAAAACTATCCTCGTAAGATCTGTCTACTTTTTAACGAGGTTTCCACAGAGATGAAAAACTATCCTCGAAGACGGTTTCATTTTTTAATGAGCTTGAAATCAGAAAACCATGCTCAAAACTCTCTTCTTAATAATGTATTCCAAGAGGATGATGCTCTGGAAGGATACCATGTCAAGGTACAAAAATCGGTCAAGGCTTCCAATATATCTTCACTTAATGGAAGAAACACACTCTGGAAGGAACACATGCCGAGGGTCACAACAAGGGTAAGGGGATAAATATCTAAAATCCCTATTGAAGAGATTGTCATGTCAATTTCCAGATCCAAGTCATAAGATATTGATCTTACAGTGAGAGGCTGATCTACATTGGCAACTGAAGGCATGGGATACAATGCCACATAATTGGCCTGTGGTGGGGGAGATAATGTAGGCATATAATAATTTTTTAGGGAGGTCATTTGGTTTATAATAAAATTAGGGCTAGAAAAGGAGAGTTGATCAATAGTCACAAATCTTCCATTGTGAGGGGAAAATATCACATGAAAAATACTGGACACGATAGCTTTCATGGCATAGACATAATCTCTCCCAAGGAGTAAATAGAAATCCAAGGGATCATGGACTACCGTGACATCAATAATGACAGTTTTCCCTCCCAAAGTTATGGGAAACTGAGGAAGGACTCCTAAAGGGTGATTGGTTCTTCTGTTAAAAGATAAAAGATTTTGTGTAACTGGCACAAGCTCAAGACAACCTACAGCTTTCCAAGCCATGGAGGACAAAATACTAACGGATAAACCTTCATCTATCAACGTCTGAGGAACATCCAGACCAAAAACTAGTACTGTAATATTGAAAGGAATCTGAGAGGGAATAAGAGGTCCAGTTAGTGCACCCCAATCAAAAAGTATGGCCTCATTACTTGGAGGGGGTTCCATGGGAGAAGGACTAATTCCACTAGCATGATAGATTTTTTATCAACAATAAAAACATGGACAGTATCGGGTTTATTCTCTAGAAGGAGAGTAGGATCGACCGATGATGACATCATATTGACCACTTGAGTTACATTCTCCAAGGTAAGAATGGGGTCGATGGATGGAAACAAATTGACCTGTTGGGATTCACTCCCTGATGGAAGAGTGGGATCGACCGAGGATGGGATCTAATCGACCAATCTGTCAATGGTTCAGCTAAGGACATGACAAGATTGACTACCTGATCAACCAAACCGACCAATGAAGGGATCATATTAATCATGCCATCAATGAAAGGTGGGTTGAGAGTAAGGTCGAAGTAAGAAGCCAAAAGTTGAGGCTAGGAAGCAGTTATGACTTCTAGTAATTTTGAGGCTTCATCCACACAAGGGAAAAGGTGAGTTTGATGACTCCCTCTTCATAACATACATGGGAACTTGACTCTACTTTTCTTCTCCCCAACGGTATCTTGACTAGTTGATAGAGGTCATCAACATGTTGTTCATAGGTTGACAAACTGTGTTGGTGAGGGCGTGTACAAGATGCTTCTATATCCTTGGATAGACAAGGGAAATCCTTAATAAAATGGCTACCCTTACAAATCCTGCAAGGGTACTTGGGCTTACAGGTCATTTGGGGGATCTTGGCATCATCAACACTCTGAACACGATTATCAGTAACTGGTGGTTTTCCAACATTTCCAGCAATGGTTGGAGGTTTGGACCTTTGCTTATTTTTCTTCTTCTTAATCTTCATTTTCTTCTTCTTCTTATTCATTAGGTTAATAGCTTCAGATATTTCACTCGACGAAGAAGATGAAACAGAAGAAGACCTTGCAAGTGAAGAAGCCGAAAAAGATCTTACTGGTAAAGAAGGTGAAGGATCAACATGAGGTTGATGTTATTGAGGGAAAATTCTTACAACCGAACCACTAGATGCATTGGAGATTACCTGAGTGTGAAACAACCATATCGATAATTCGATTGTGAAACAACCAACATTTCCATAAGAACAGAAAATAAAAGTTTCCCCCATATTAGGGCTTGCTTCATTGGTCATTTCGGGAACTGACACCATTAAACACAGATCCAACCTAGAGTATGCTAGGGAAAAAATAAGCAATACATGCTAAAAATCTGTGAAGCAAGAAAACAAACAAAACCTTATCATAATGAAGGCACGCATTTGTGATGAAATCCAACATCGCGAGAAAAATGTAAGAAGGGGGGGTTTGAGATAGAGCTGGTGGAAAAGTTACGTTGATGACCTGCTTAATGAACTTACACCCTAGTGCAAGCTCCCACACATAAACGTGGGTATACCCTCCAAGGAGCCCGAGTGAGTTTGGCCAAAATCGATTCCAGGTACCGTGGAGACTTGCCCCTCCATGGTCACCTTGTGTGAAGACCCTAAAGAGATAGGATACTAAGGTTAAAAATTATGATAATGATGTATGGGGAAGTAGTCGACAATCCAATATACGTGCAAGGGTAAGGTATCTAAGCCTGAAATATCCTCGAGAAGGTCAGCACAATATTTTCTTCTCAAGTGACCACCAATAATACGTGCATTCACTACACTAGAACCAAGAAAGCAGGGTGAGTAACTTTGTTGGACTTAATGTGACCTCATGATTGGCCCTTGTGTTATAATGGATTCCCAAGACAAAATGTAATAAGTGGATTTACCACTTGCTAGCAGAAGATTCGATGTTTGTTTAAATCCTTGGAAATTTATTTGTCACACCTATTCCAAAGCCATACACCCTAAGCTAATGTAGGTTTCTACCAAAAAATCCAAAAATGTCTAATCAATTTTTATAAGTGATTTATTTTAAAGTTTTTGTTTACTCAAGAGGAAAATTACGTGAACTAAATGATGTTTTGATAGACTCTAAACAATGCAAAGAAATGAG
>JASDQU010587464.1:11355-23303 GCA_032191745.1 Picea mariana | reverse complement strand
TAGCTTCAGGAAAGTTATATCAACGGCAACATACAATTTCTAGCAAGGAAACTCACTTACAGCACCCAAAACAGTCCCCAACTTTCTGCCTAGAGAATCGTGCCAAAATCGTAATGTTGTATGGCCTCCCTTGACTGTACAGCACCTCGAAATTTGTGCCCACAGTCAATTGTACAGACAAAACTGTACAGCCCCTTCTACAGCAAGAAACACTTCAATCAGCCTCGATATTTGTGCCCACTAACAACCTCGAAAATCATGCCCTCTTCCTTGTACGGATCCATACAATACGGCCTCCAACAGCAGCAAATAACTCGGCAACTTCACACAGAAAATCACCTTGGGAATGTGCCCAGTCTTCCTTGGGAAATGTGCCCAGCTTGCTGCCCTTTCCTCTCCTCCTCAAAGCTCTCTCAGAAATCTCTCAATCTCTTCTTCTCATTGTCTTACACACTACCCAATGCATTCTCTTATAATTCGAAAGTGATCGTTCACCTTCCAAGTGTCTTTTCACCTTCCCCGTCCCTAAATCCAAAGGCCAAGATCTAATCTTGCCTTTACATGATCAAGGGACATGATTCATTCCCTCCAAAATAAATCACTTAAGATATTAATGTACAAATTCACTTTATAACATAAATGCACTTTATGAAATAAAGTCACTTTAATATTAGAAGGTACACTTAATAAAAAAGTCACTTTAATAAAAGAACCACTTTATTACAACTTTATAAAAACCCATTACAAAGTCAAGTGCCTAGTAGTGTAAATGTAAGGTTACTTCCACATACAAGACAAAACATGCAGAGTACCTCCCAAGCTATAAAAGCTAACATCTGAGAGGTATCCAATTGAATGGGATGAGACTTTCAGAAATTCACTTTACGGATCAATACACCATGTACACTACCATTTTATATCACAAACATCAAACCTGCATGTGCATTCTACCTCCAGATAAAAATGATTGTGTCACGGAACCAAAGTAAAATGATGCAGAGAAAACTGATACATCAACGTATGATTTATGCCCAACTATCAGGGGGACTATATTAACACACTTGAAACTAGTGGCTACACTGTTTGATGAGATACGAATAAATAAACAGAACTAGCAAAAGTAGTTGGCACGAACCAGCCAAAACCAATATACCAACTCACTTTGTTCAACTGCCAAACATAATCTCATTAATGAACTATAACAATGTATGATTGCTTCTAAAACTAAATAAGAAACAGTGACTCTTTATCTTATTTACTTGGGGACAATTCAAGGCAATTCAGAAGAGACCGAATGCTAAATCGCTAATTTTCAATAAATACAACAGCTTCATATAACAGGCAGCATTCTGCTGTGAAAAAGGCTAGAGAAACCAAGAAGCTGGAGACTAGAACCTGCATCAACTTGTTGGGTCATTATTGTCATTATTCACACTCACTAACAGTCATGAGTAGATACTAAGCCAATTGACAGGAGGCAATAAGCTAATTTTTCATATAGCATTCTGGAAGATTTGTCCCCTTATATATGCCTAGAAGGTTCAAACTTCAGATATGTTCGCTGGGCTCTTTTGGATCTTTTTGTAGAGGAAACGCCCATTGCCCAAAACTCTTCATTGCAACCTGCTACTTTGCCCCTGCCTATTCTACACACCATTTCTATGAATGGCGACTCTTCTTGCATATTTGCAACCCGATATCACAAAGTTCTCTTCTCTAGGTGACATTTTTTTTCTGGGTGACATTAATGCCTAAACTGGTCAAATGCAGTGTTCCAACCATGACTTGTACTCAAACCTTTTGATGATCCCTGCATTTTATAACCAACCGAAGGGGCTTCACAACCAGTTATTTGACCTTACTATCAACTCCTCTGAAAGAAGATAGATCGAGTTAGGAGAGTCACATGGGATTGTCATTCTTAATGTAATGGCAATGAGCACTCCCCTCATTCTAGTTGGTACACTTGCTTTCCATACGCAGGAGGTGACAATGTGGTATAGTATATGCTCGCTAATTGCTTCAAATATCCCTGATCTCCAGCTATCCACTACGCCTCTCCTTTAACTATAGTTACCGCATTTCAGCTCCCTATAAACCAGCCTCAACTGGATCTTTCCCCCTCGCACCCACCTCAATTCCTTACTATCCACTTCTACCATTCCTTTGATGAGAAATATATGACCAATCGTAAAACCAATCTTCCCCTAATTTTCAAAACCTAGGTAATTGCTTCTCTAAAGCAATTTGGTCCACAGCTTTAGATTCTTTTCGCCAATCAAATCACACCTCCCATCCTCGCTACTTACAAGGTTCTCATCCTTCAAAACTCATGGTTTGATGCAGACTGCAGAAAACTCCATAGATTAACAACATATATCCTCACCCATCAACCTCTTAAAGGCAAGCTAGCCCAACAATTTTACCAAAGCATACTCGGGAAGAAGAAATGCCAACACCTCCTCTATCTAGCCTGAAAGTCGAACTGCACTATCACTGATCTTGACACCCTGCTTAACTAGGCCACCTAACAATATAGCACATCAAACAACCCCCTATCATTGTCAATCCCAAACCATCTAGTTATTCTTTAATGGCCCTGTTACCGCCCAAACTAGCAGTCCTACAAGATCTTGGACTGCTATGATAGCAACACAGGGGATAGCAACCATGTTTATATCTTGAAACGTTGAGGGAAATCTTGTTTAGGATATTTATGAAGAACCAGGAATGGTATTGACAATGTGRTATCTTATATTAATAAGATCATAAAAAATTACTTCAGGATCAATATACAGATCTGGCAAGAGATCAATGTGTAGATCTAAACCTTTTTTAGTGGCACTTCTATCTTTACAATTATTGATTGTTTCATGTGCAGATCYGGTAATATGTTGAATATACTTGGGGTGTTGCTTCTCAATCCTAATTTGAACGTTGTCCAAGTCTAATCCCCAGCAATTTAGGCTATGAGCTATGGATCTTAGGGAAACGCAATCATTGGAATGTTGTCCACGTCTAATTCCCAGCAATTCAGGATATGGGCTATGGATCTTTAGGCTATGGGCTATGGATCTTAGGGCAGTGCTATTCCAATTTTATTCTAAAATCATATTTCAGATATTCCATTCTAGATCTGTATTTATCTACAATGCTATTCTAGATCTACAATTCTATAACATTAATTGGGGAGGCCCATAGGCCTTGAGAGTTGAAACCCTTCACTCTAATACCATGTGTAATGGCCGATATTACTTAAGATAATACAAGCAAAGAATTAGCCATGTAATAACCAGATCTACCACTGAATTACCAACAATGAACCCAAATAAACATTAATTCTTTAATAAAGCACTGAGGAGTGAGGAACTTACCTGTGTTGAAGAACCCAATTTGCCTGCAACCTGGTGAGTTCATAATCTTATCCATACGTTGATCCTTCACCTGGAAAATCTAGCAAACTGCAACAAAAGGTGGGGGACAGCTCTCCACCCAACCGTAGACCTTGCTACTTAATCTTTAGTAGCAGGTCACCCCTGCGCCCTCAACCTACTACTCAGCCAGCAATCTTAAGCCTTGTTCTCTCTCTATAGACCCACCAAAGAGGGATGCCCTTTTCTCATCCTTTTCCCTCTTTATATAGAGTCCATCCGTGGTAAAGAACACAATCCCTAGGGTCCATTATTTAGTTATTTATTATATTTTAGGGTTTCTCCATTAATTACGGTTACTTATTTTACCATTCTCTTTAATTACCCAAATATCCATAATAAATACTTATTATGACCCCCTTTAGGATAATTATTATATACTTCTTTATTATTATTTATTCCAAAAAGTATTTATTATGACTGTTTTACGAGAATTATTATACTCCTGATATTATTATTGTTTATATTTAATATTAATAATATGGGGCATAACAGATGCAGGGAGGAATTGGCTACGAAACTTAGTGACCCAACCAAGTCTAGGCAAACTCAGCATAAGCATAGTACCAAAATGACACACAGGACATTTAGGCTGAGGGATAATTCAGTCTATTACCAAGAGCCAAACCACCCGAAACAAGAGGCCAGTTGAAAATGCATTTTTGGACCTCTACCAATGGCTTCCAAACACAGTGAAACCTAAAAATCTAATCATTTGTTTATACTTAAGCCTCCAAAGATTATTCAACCCTTCTGTCGAGAATGGGCTTGTGACATAGCCAAAAGTAGCCATTAGCAGGTTTGTATTTATTGAAACCCTTGGCTTTATTGATGCCGGCCTAAACCTTATTTTTAGTTCTGGCCATGGCACCAATCTCAAGTCTAGACATAAAAAATGCCTGACAGAGTTGATGCTTCATCTAAAAAATTTCAAGGTTAAGAGCAAAGCAGACTCAAGTAACAACTTCCCTTCATGTAACAGAGATGGAGACCACCACAATGAGTGGTCATTAAAAGACAACCCAAATATAAAAGCTTGCCCTTTCCAGCTATGATGAGGCTTGAAAACCTCTCAGTCTTTCCAAATAATTTAAGCAACAAAGGTCCCTTTCACCTTCACTCCAGCCAAGGTAATAACAAGAGTTTGAAGATTAAGGCCCAACCATGACTTCTTCACAAGGGAAGCTCCAGAGCAGGTGCAATTTCTCAAAAGCACCTTTCAAGGCTTCATTTCCTTCCAGTGCCCAAACCACCCCCTTAGCACACAATGCTTGACCTTGTGTATGGGTACTAGTGATCCCCATCCCACCCCAATCTCTGGGGGTACAACATAAGTTCCAGTTAACTCAATGAAAGTGATTGCCACCTGCACTTGGCCCATAGAAAGCGTGAGATTTTCTCGAGTAGTTGGTAGCCGCTAATAGAAGGCACCCAACAAGAGGAGTACACATCCGTCATTGCTAAGACTTTTGTGTATATCTAGAATTTGGACGTGGATACCATGGGGTTTGTCAACAATTTCTAAATCTTTTTTCCACTCTCTCAGTGGCCATATCCTAGAGCTCTTTTGACAAGGCTTGAAACATCAAGGGAAGACCAAGAAACTTAAAGGTTTGGCTAGGTTGGATCCAGGCCTGGCCTTGATCTATGAGACAGGAAGGCAAGTGTTATAGGCTCCATTTGTAACATTGCATTTTAGCCCACAAGATTCTACAGCCTAAGGCATCACAAAAATCTGACGGCAATCTATAGAGCTCTGGTCCTCAAGGATAGTGATGAATGAATCATCTACAAAGTGTCCATTAACCAATCAATCAATGCCTTGTTCAGTGAGGAGAATGCCTTCAATCATTGGCCTATTATATGGTAGATAAGATAGCCAAGGACCTCTACTACCATAACATAAAGAGCCAAGGTCAAACAACACACTTGCTAAAAGGACCTAAAGACCCCCACCTCCTTTAGTTTACACCTACTGATGGACAAACAAGCTAAGGCCTACAAGAAGAGAGTTTCAACAGCTCTAACAAAGAATATTCCAAAATCGAAGGCTTTTAAGACTTACTTAGAAATTGATAGTAATAATCAAAGCATACAAAAAGTACCAGGCATAAATGAAGTTACAGTTATAAGCATACTCATCGTAAGATAATGTGTGACTGCGCAAGCATGCCACAACTATAAGGTACTAGGTAGCCCGAGGCAGGGTGATGATACATGTATATGTGTTATGGTATTCCCAACATGTGCTTATATATACAATGCTCAAAATACATAACAAAATAACAGCAATGGCATCTCATGCATTTACATTTCCATATATTGTGAATCAAAAACTTGAAATGGCATATTTGCTGTCTCATTTAAGGGCAAAGTGAGAAGGTGGGTGGTAGAGTGTGTTTCACATAATTGCACTTCCATAAAATATAAAACAAAAACTTTAAATTACAAATGAATGAAAGAGGTAAATAGAAAAAGGCACCATTTAAGGCAAGATGATGAAATGTGAGAGTACATATCTCACTGCCCAGGCAAGGCGATCCATAGCATTATACCATCACCCACTCTCATCACCCGGGCAAAGCTCTAAAAGATGGAGAAAATAGCAAGTCTATGCCACAATCCCCAAGCAAGGGCCTGAATGGTGGTAAATCAAGAGTACCAAGCAAGGAAAACTCTAGATGTCATCGGAATCCACATCGCATGCTTGGTATCATCCCGTGAAATTACAAGCTTAAAAATAGACTAGGATATGACTCACAATAGCCATCATCATGGAGTAAAACATTGTCCCCAGCATGATTAGGGCCAACCCTTTATACAATGGAGATTGAGTAGCATAGAAGGTAAGTAAATTGAACAGTCAAAAAGCAAGATGAGCAAGCAGCTGCACCAATAGAGAGATCCAAGAGATGATAAGGATCAAGCTAGTAAAGAGGTCACAAGAATGAAGCAAGGGAAATAGAGAGAGATAGGGAACTTAGGAGAAATATTGATGAGGGTACATCAAATCAATAGGCGAATCTAATTCCAACCCCTTTAAATCGGCCAAGCTGTACRTACCATTCTGTAAAACATACATGATGACATACAGATTGGTCCAGTTAGGCTCAAACTGACCCTTAAACTACCTCTCTACTGAGGTTTTCAAATTTGAACTTAAAACCATATCCACAACATATAACTCTATTTTGASAACATGCTTGTTATATAAGTGGGCCATACGGTTACGATACACATGGGCATGCTTAAAGGCATGGAGCTGCCTCTTGTTTAAAGATTTCAACTCTATGAGATGGGCAGCATGGTGTTTATCATATGAAATCAAACTGTGTAAGGAAACTATAAGGGAAGGTGAAAAGACTTTGAGAAGCAAGATGAGAAATAGCCAAAATGAACAGCCATTCGACCTTATCATACGGTTTCTCAAATTCAATCTTCATAGAGCATTGAAGCCAATGCATCGGCCCAATCCATACCTTGCCATACTACTATGACATTACCTAGGATGAAGCACCCTCCAATGAAACTTCTATGTTTTGGGCAAATATATTTTATATAAAATATACTTGATGCTACAAGTAGCAAGAGTTGCTACAAATGCAGGGTGCACCAACAAAATCAGCGCAACTGCAAAAAATTCAAACAGGTTCAACTTAGCATACACAATCTCGAACTTATGGCGCAACAGATTATTTTATTAGCATTAAGATATTTTAAACATACATATTGGCACAACAATATTGGGTAACAAATCTGTGCTCCAAAATCTCATTAATTGAATAAAATGGCACAATGAGAATATGAACAACATGAAGCTATAGCAACCAACCAATTAACCCCTTCACAATCTCAAAATAGGGTATCAATCACCAACAAGCAAAGACAAAGCATTTTCATTCATTCATAGTTTTTATATTAAATAATTTATAGAAAATCGAGAAAGAGAAAGAGACAAAGAAGGAAACTGATACATCATAATTGTGGTGTTCAATGTGAATGTCACTAAGTTGTGTCTACATTGTTTTGTTGTGTCGCAAAGAAATTATCTTGCCAAAGTTGTGCAGTAAATATTAACATAACTGAACTTTCTACTAAAGGAATCAAAATTTCAGGCTACACAATTAAGTCATTGTATTGGACTACATTACAAAGGGGCTTTTAAGCATGCTCACAACACAATGCAATTTGTCACAGTGATTCTCACCGAAGGTTGACCATTGTAATGTGTATCATGCATTGATGTTGTTGCACTAATCTGAGACTCTGATACAATGACCAAATCTATGTGCAGTCAACCTCCAACACCTTCTAGGACAAAACCTCCCCACATAGCATTTGTTGTTCACCAAGAGTTGTCCTTTAGTTGGGAAAGTCATCGTTGGATTTGCTCTAAGATGTACCATTTCTCATCTTGGGGCCACTGTCCTTTTAGCCTAATTTGATGAAGTTTTAGGGTTCCTCGTCTAGTTGCTCACTCTTTGCATTATAGAACAGTATCTTCTTCTAGCTCTACACCAACTTTAGCGATAAGCTCTTCAAGGATTGGCCTCATAACCATCCAACATCAATGGCTCGAGGGGCTTCAAGAGATTCACTTGAACACTACATGAATGTATTTGCACACTGGTAAATCCAATCTAAACAGTTCTCCCCAATCTACTGGAGGATTGTGCAGGGGCCATATCAAAGCAACTTAGATTTTTTGTCCTCTTGAAGTGCTCTTTCTAAATATAAAACTAAATGTTTACAACCTAAATGTTGTCTCGTATACAAAATTAATGATCTACAAGGTGTTGATCATGTCTTCCCTTGTGCCTTTGTGGGATCTTTTGCAAAGCTTTTCAAACTTGATCATGAATCTTTAGGATGTGGTCTAGGAACCTTATAACTTGCCCACGTGCAAAAACCTCCTTTGTCATTGTTGCGTAGGGAATGGAACCCAATATTACAAATCAATTATTTGGCAAGGATCCAAGGCACGCTTCAAAAGGTGTGGTCCCTAGTGCACTGTGCACTGCATAATTGTGACAATGTTGCACCTATGGGACATTGGCATCCAATGTCTACAAATGTCAATGATTGAAAATACACAATAGTGGTATCGTGATGCAATTTACTACCTCAATTTGTCCATTAGTTTGTGGATGGAAAGCAATACTTCTCTTTAGTTTGGTATCAATCAATCCCCGCAACCCTTGCCAAAAGTATCAAAGTAATCTACAATCATGGTAGAAGATGAACAATGATGGTAGACAATATTGCACCCAAACTTTGTTGAAGAACAATTGTGTTGCTAGTGTTGAAGAAAAACCTAGACATTGCCCCCTACACAAAATTGATGATCTATGGTGGGAAATCCAATAGACATCCCATTGGAATCCCGAGGAAGGCGCATTCCCTCAGCTAACTGAATTCTTGGAAGGTGCACTCTCTCAGCTTATTGGAGGAGAAGAATAGTTGGGCTCAAGTCCCAAGGAAGTAGTTGATCAGATCTATCTAACTAGTTGTTAAAAGCTAGTTGTAGCTTGACCTATTCAAGCCATCATGTAATAACAAGCATCTATATAAGACTGCCTCTTATTCTAAATAAAAGATGGTCATTTTGCTCTCAGTTTTAGTGAGAGTATTCATGTTTTCCTATTCTAGTTAATTTCCTAAGCATTGCTATTGTAAATCAAATGGTATCAGAGCATCGATCTGAGATGCTTCTGCTCCAGTGAGTTTTAGACAAAAAAAATTACATTTCATGGGTTGCTAATGTCTGCGCTAAGGATGGCTCCACCCTCCATCTCTCAGGCAGTGTGCTAGGGTTTGCTCCAAACCTCCACTGCCCAGTTCTTTGTGGTGATATCCAACTTCAAAGGTGCACTCAGGGCTTAGCTCGCCCTCCATCTCTTCCAACACAGTGTGTTAGGGTTGCTCTCGCTCTCCACTGCTCAGGGATTTGGTTGTGGGGATCTTCCACACCCCCCCCCTCTTTTCTAGTTAGTAAAAAGGTGTGTTAGGGTTTGCCATGCCCTCCCCTCTCTTCAAGCATGCCTTCTCAGTGTGCACTTGGCTAGGGTTTTCTAGCCCACTCTCCCTTTTGGGCTCCAGAGGGTTGGATCTAGATCCACGGTTTTACATCCAGATCCAAATCCAGTGAATAGTGCACTAGGGTTTTCTCCAAACGGTGTGCTTAAGGGTTTGCCCTCCCTCTTGGGCTCCAGCACCCTTGCTCTTTCGTTTTCAGTGCACTCTCCATTCTCAGTTCTCAGTTTAGTCCATATATGAAGATAATGCCTACTCATAAAGACCCCTCCCCCGAGGATTCTACATCTGGGCAATCTTCTCCCATTCAATACCTGGCTCTTGCTCTCAATGAACTCATGTGACTCCAGCAGAGATCCCCAGCGCCTCTGCAGTTGGATACTCGTTTCCAGCTGCTTAAGTTTTCGGGGCATATGAATGGTGAGGTCGTTGATTCTTGGGTACGCAGTCTATCCACTTATTTCAATACCTGCCCAAGAATGACTGAAGAACAGAAGCTACAAATAGCCAATTTGCAATTAGAAGGGGTTGCTCAAGCCTGGTGGGACACCCAAACAGATACCTACTCTCTGGTGGTGGACTTGGGAGATTAGCCTGGCCCACGTCCACCTATTGGTTCTTGGGATGCCTTTTGTCAAGCATTGCAGAATCGCTTCTATCCCAAGGGTACCGTCAAACTCTCCTAGCTCGCTGGTTGCAATCCATCAACTCTCAAGCCAGTCAATCCAAAGCTACATTGAGGTGTTTACTAAGCTCCGCATTTAGTTGCAGATTCAAGATCCAGAAGAGGTACTCATTGTTAAATTTAATTCCATTCTTTTATTATTGTTATGCAAAGAGGTTGATTTATTTGAAAGCTCTTCCTTAGATAAGGCCTTTCTTCGGGCTTTGGTTGTGGAACGGAAGCTCGCTCCTCACCTTCGATCTCCTCTATCCAAAGTTGTCCCTTCATCAGCTCCTCCTTCTCCTACCTCGCCCAAGCCTAGCAAATGGTGTTCTTATCACAAATCTCAATTTCACTCCTTAGTTGAATGTTGTGTTCTTCAATGAGAATCATGTCAAGACTCTATTCACTGATGCTTCTAAGTCCTCCTCGAGCACAACACCCCCCCTAAGCTGATCACCTTGGAGAATCCTACGAAACCAAACCCCTCTCTCCTACTCATGGCCACTGATCCCCAGATTTCTTTACCAAAGCCTTTGTTTACTCATAATTGCTAGATCAAGCAATCCTTGGCCACACTCATCCTCGACAATAGTAGCCAAAACAATTTGGTTGCTAAGGATCTGATGCGCCCTTTTAAACCAAACAGCCCCTCTCACACCCTTCCTTCAAATATGGTCGATTTACTTACATCCTTTGAAGATGCCTTTGTTGCAACCATCGGACTACCCCTCGTCCGTTCAATTAGCGTGCCATTAACATGCCAATCTTCACCTACCAATGTAATTTCAATTAGCATGCCATCTTCACCTATCAAATTTCAGATGGAGCAATCAAAGAAGGTCTCTTTTCAAGCTCAAAAAGTCGGTGCAGGTTCAAAGGGGCCAATAGCACAAAAAAATTTGAATATGTCGTTCAACTTCGCTAAAAGAAAATCACATAAACAAGCGAAGTCGTTTTCACAAACAATACCTATAGGAAACTCATATGCCAAAGCAATGGCCAGTGGAATGGTTCCTAATGCTCATGGTGATAGACGTGATGGTGGTAACAAAGTGAAGGACGGAAGTTATGCCTATTTTAGGACAAGATCTGGAAAGCTTGAACGTCAGGTTTCTCGCTTTCGTGGCAAGCCACAAGAAAGAGATAGTGAAGCAGTTAACCCAAGGGAGCATGAGATTGAACCTTTGCCTATTAGACACTATTTTGATGCTCTACAAGGTCCTGAGTTGGAGATTCTTAGGGATTCAGAGGAGTTGGTGCTCTCAACCGACAAACAGTGGCCATTTCTTCTGCGATTTCCAATATCATGATTTGGTATGTGTCTTAGTGTTGGCAGTCAAGCCGTTCTTTCGAAAACCCTTGCACAAACACCATCCATGGAGTTTTTACATGTTCCTGATTGTTGATGATTTTGTAGCTTCAGGAGGTATTCCCACAAGGGGCCATGGTGTCAAGCATGTGGGAATTTTCGTTGGCACCATATCAACCCTTTGTTTTAGTGAAATCGACCTTGGAATGAGGCTAGGTCCTCATGGGTGAGTTGATGGGCTTTGTGGGTTTGTGTTGGGGTTTTTCACCCACAAAAGAGAATAAAATATTCTAATTAATTGTTGAGTTTAGGAGGGGTTCCTAAACTCACTCATTAGACTCCTATATAAGGAGAGGAGAGATTGTGACAAATCTCATTGTTGCATAATGGAGTTGGCATAAGTGAGTAAACACTTGTGCTAGGAGAATGGAGATTGCAGCAAAGGAATTTCTACACCTAGGCAATCTAGCCTAAGGTTTCTGGTTATCTATTTTTTTTGTTCTTGGCA
>JASDQU010587463.1:33214-56065 GCA_032191745.1 Picea mariana | reverse complement strand
AAGTACTGTGATATGTCTTATGAGTAACCTCAAAATTCCACTATTTGAAGTATCCAATTTAAAAATTTATAGTGAAAATTCCAATATGACTCACTTAAAGAAACAAAAACCTAGGATCGATGCTCTTGATACCAAATTTTATGAACCAAGTACCTTGAAAATAATAAAAATTCAATGAATACAATTCCCTTTGAGGGGGAAAGCTCCTTTTACAATATATCCAATTCATAAGACAAGATGAAATGATTATACAAATGATTCTCCTGTATTATAAATAGGACATAAAGGGAGCATGATGAAACCTACCACTAACTATCCAACCTAATCCTAACTAATAAACTCATAATAAATTATTGTTAGGGCCTTAGTAGCCTTAACAAAAAAAAAATTACAAATGAAGTGATGATGCATATCCTGAAGAGTGGGGACAAATATTAAGATGGGTCTCTACTAGTAAGATTCTTCCCAGTATAGGACAAAGGATTTGTCTCTAACTTCCCAAGAACTATAATTCTATACTAGGTCCTTATTCTTTTAGGCACTTATTCAGATAAGGGAACCTCTTGGATGATCATCTATTCAATTGAGGTTTCTTCTATTTAGCTATTTTTTCTCTCTAAATGCTTTCCCAAAGAGCCTTACTCTTTTTTATCCACCACCACCAAATATCGCTACCCAAAGCTTTTTACATAGTATATATGTCTCTCATTCCAAGGTATCCTGGTTGTTTTGGAGGTAAAATTATTCCTAATCCACCAAGACCCTTTTTTTTCCTCTCTACTTCTCCCCAAAAAAAGGCTATTCAAAGTTGTTTAACTACATTAATGTTTTTTTGTGGAAACTCAAGATGAGAATAAATATGATGGAAAGTATTAAAGAACAAATTTGATCAGGGGGTGACTGCAAGACTCAGATGTCTGCAGTCATGAAAGGTACGTTGCTTTGGGGATGTTAGACCTTATTTCTACCTTCATCATATATCAGATATACCATTCTATAACCATATTCATTCATTAACATTCATTCTGTAGTAAATAACATAAATGATCTAGTGTGTGTTGCATTCTAACTCTAACAAATTCATTCATTCATTATTCATAAACCAGTGAAAACAATAATAGAAACATTCTAGACATTGACATAGTGTTTTACCGTGGTTCACCCCCTAGGCTACGTCCACAAATATTTCACATTTTTTTCTTCTTTATTCATATTCAACAAGGTTCTGCAATGTGCCCATTACAATATCTAAAGTGATACTCTGTGAGCTTGACCAATGTCACACCAAGCTCCACATCTTGTGACCTAGCCCTCATTTACAATCCATAAGTACCGAAAATTGACTCATCTTCGAGATTAGCTCCACATCTCTCGACCAAAAACTAGTAACTGCAACTCAAAACTTATCAAAACCATATCATGATCATCTCCTCATATCTTTCAATACATATTTGTACTAAAAAAAGTGGGTTAAACCATTACATTGATGACAAAAACCCTAACCCTAAGTGGATTAGGTTTGTCCACATTACAACCTCCTACGTGTGGCTATTCCACGATCCAATCATTTCCTTATCACATTGTCATTCTTTCTTCCTTTGGCTTTCCTCTTCCTCATGTTTCTTTTCCTTATTATCTGGCGAGTTGCTTTTCCTTCCTTCTGTCGAACTTATTTTCCTCATCTTATGGAACGCACTCCTATTTTGGTCCTAATTCTAACTGTATTCGAAAATTGTTGCACATTTTCCCAAAATAGCTTGGGCCAACATGCCCCCAACACTTACATTTGGCTCATCTCGAGCCACTTAGGAAATGTTTGTAGTTGTTACTGACTTCTCCAACTCTTGGAATTTGCTTGAAATCTCTTCAACTCGAGATTTCACATGTGTGCTCTTCTCCATTATAGACTCCACAGTCTATGCAGTGATATGTTACTTAAAATATCATTCAGTATCCAAGCTGATGTTTTCAATCTTCCCTTTGGCTACAACAATCTATTTCAGCATCTGCTCTTCACCTTCTTGCAATGGCTCCAACTAAGCCTCCCTCGACTATTTTTCTTCATGTATACTCCTCAACTTTGTCTGCAAGCTCATCAATTCATGTGTGCTCTTAAGCCTATTTTCTATGTTCATCACATTTTTTTTCTTCAAGTCCTACATTGTAGTGTTTATTCCTTCTTATTTATTGTCTAAGTCCTATAGTTTGTCATCTTCCTATAGTCTCATCCATAAATGCACACTTCTACCATATAAATCCATGATTTCTTTGAAGCTATGTGGAATTTTCTCCTTATGGCTTGTCATCTCCTACTCTCTCTATGATCTAACTTATGGCAGCGTGCTTGGTTGTAAGAGTTCCATCAAATATGTGATATGGCTCTTATATTTCTCCATGGCCTATGTTATCTTTTGAATATTCTCTTATGTTTGAAAGTGTTCCCCTTCCCGTGCGCTAGCAGAAATTGACTTGAATACCTCTTCTGCGCGTTTCTCTATCTGGTCAATGTGCTGCTTCACTTCCACCCTCTCGACCTACACCTCATTGATTGTAATATTCAGTGCGTTCCTTACTTCCTTGGCCAAATGGAACTCTATCGTGCCCATGCATTCTCTTGATTAAATCTTTTGTGCAACACTATCTTTTAGTTTATACAACGCTTTGGTGGGGATGTTGGGCAAGACCAAGTCCAAATGTTCTATGTCTTTCAGTTGTTTCTATGTTGTCTCCTAGTCCATCTGCAACATGTCCCGAGTGATAGAAAATTTATCACTCCCCAGTGATATGATCTACATCGTTTATTGCACTGGAATTGTCTTTTCCTAAGCATCTTGTTGTGCCTTCTCTTTCTGTTGCATTTGTGTCAATGTCTCCTTAACTTATGTGAACTTATGGATGATCTCCTCTTGTTTCTTTTTAGCATCGTACCACGCCTTTGTTGTGCAGTCCTAAACCTTCTCGACCACTAGGTTTTCATAATCTTTTGTCAATGTTAGCTCAGGGACGCTCTTGTGTTCCTTCTTCTTCTTTCTCTAGCCTACTTCATATAACATTGTCCTCTTCATCGATAGAGTGTTTGTCTATGTTGTTGGTATGTCCATATCTGGGACATCTCCTCCTCCTAGTTCCTTCTACACGGTAACATTATTCTCCTTCTATACCCCTCCATTAGTTACTTCAATGCGATCATTCTCTTGCACTGAGGGATTTTCAATATTCTTATTTATAGGTTTCCTAACTATCGCACTCCCTCCTATATCATTTTCACATTCAACAACGTTCCTTGTATTTGTTGTTGAAATGTTTGATTTCTGCGACGTGCCAACTTCTACTGGTTTCTTTTTTTTTTATTCCTTTTCTGAGGTCATTGGTACCTTCCACTCTTCACTCCAGTATTTCATGTCCCATTGAGCTTCCTCTCTAGTCACATAGTACCACAGATGCAACTAATTCTTCTTTGGGTCTCTTTTGGTCTGAATCCATACATTGTGTCTAGACACCTGGAAATTTGTTATGTTTTTGTGTTCCTCCACCACTTATGCTGTTATCCTCTATGTCTCAACTACATTTTCTTGCATCTCATTGAAATACCTCACAAATATACTAGAGTTAGACTTCCTTTATTTTTCATCTTAGGTGTGCCACAATGTTACATACTTCGTTGCACTGCACTTTCCTGGCCTTGGATAAAATCCGATGTATTTGGGTTCTCCCCAACCCACCAATGCTATCAAAATGATCAACCATGAATAGTGGAACTTTGTTCCTAAGTCTTGTGCATCTTGGTAGCCGTGCAAAAATAAATTCAATAAATATGGAGCCTAACTCAATAAGCATCATTTCACGCACTGCGCAGTTGCTGCTATGACACCTGTCGGTGCTTCTTCTTTACAACACTTTCTCAACAATTTACATTTCATTAACTTAGTTTCCAATATTGTTGTAGGTTCACTAATCCGGTTGATTATTAACCCTCTTTACCCAGTGTTTGTAATAACCTTATTCTTCATTTCTTCTGCCAGAGCCTTCTCCTTAGTAATGTCATCTAGGTATTGTTCTAGTTTTTCTCCATTATTTGGCAGACCTTTTATTTCTACAGTTATCTCTACATCTATAGAAACTTGTATGTCCATCCATAGAACTCCTCCATGCCCCAAGGATAATAGTTTTTCTACATAGTTATTCACATCTTTAACCCTTCCAAAATGAGGGATTTCCAATAAGTTCATTATCCTTGTATTGTACAACCCTGCAATCCATTGTTTTGGTTCTAATATTGGATCTCCTTTTGGTCATGTACCTTTTCTCTCCATATACACCTATGGCTCGAACTCAGGGAACTTATCCCTGTCTGCAATTTCATGATCTGAGTACTTCAATTTTTCTATACATCCTAATATACCAGGAAAGATTTCAATTCCTTCAAGTTTGCGTGAAAACCTCTGTATTGGTTGTTTTCCCTTATTCTTCTCCATCGTAGTTGATGGTCCTACCTCTTGATGCGCTTCTTCTTCCTCCTATGTGTCATAATTTTGTTGTCATGTGACATCCTCAACTTGTACATGTTCTTTTGTTTGTGGTGTTGTCTCTGCAACAGGTTGTTTCTCTGCTTCATCCTATGCCCTAGGCTCATATGACTCTTTTCTCTCATCATATTCCCCGTGCATCTATTGCGGTGCTCCAAAAAATAATTTCTTTGTAGGGTTATGCGATGTAGTAGGGTTTCATTCTTTGGCCATTGAATCAACATCCATCTATTCAGTCACTGGTTCTTACTCTTTGACAAGTGTTGGACTAACTGGTTCAAGTGATGGGATCACATCCATGTCTATGACTCTTTCATGTTAACTATGGTTTTGAAATTCTTGTGCTTTATCCTACGACGATATGATGGCGCTACAAGTCTTTCTTGTGGTGCAGCTGGGAGCTCCAACTTTTGGCGATGCCATGCTAGAAAATCCTAAAAATACTACTTTGAATCTTCACTAAATGCTTTGAAAATATTTTTTCACACTTAGTCTTCTCTAAGTAACAATGAGTTGTGTTGTGTAAGTTTCTTGATTTTATATCTCCTGTCATAAATGCTCTGACGCGCCCTATTTTTTTGTTCACCGGTTTTCCTCTTTCTGGTCGCTCTCCATCCTGGAGTGTTGTGTTCACCTTTTTCTGTCGCATAGTGTCTTTAGGTTCTATCATAACACTTACTAACTTCTGTTACATGTTGTATCCTCCAACTGTCTATCTACCACTTATCCATCTACTAACTTATTTTTGTCTTTTTCTCATTTTTCCACTTTTTTCTTCCTTTTTATTCTTTTAGGTCCTACTATATACACTATGTACAACTCTATTGCAATGAAAATATTGAGGGTTAGTAGGTCAATTGTCCCTATATAGTTTCAGTCAGCTACCATTCACCAATCCTTGAATCTCCTTGCCTACTATGTCCTATAGCTACACAACACCTCCATCTATGATAGACTTTATCTCATATGTCCCTAGTCAATGCATAATGAATTTACCTGGGTGTTGTAAATATTTACTTTCATAGAGGAGAACCATATCTCCTTCCTTAAATTTCTTCTTCTTAATGTGTCTATCATGACAAGATTTGTCCTTTGCTTTCTGTACTTCCTGATGGAAACCAACTATAATCTTATCTTCTTCTAATTCCATGAGATGAGCCAATATTTCTTTTGTTGTGTCTCTTTCTGTCATGTTTGTAATGGTTGCAATGCACAGACTAGGTATAAAATACTCCAAAGGTACTACTATGTAACATACCTAGACACCCCCATGTTGGGCTACACTACCTCAAAACTCAGTTTTCAACTGAATTCAGTTTTCAAGATTCATGCTACAATATAAAGAATGTTTAAACATGCCATGCATAGAAATCACTAGCATTCAGGCACATCAAAAATGCACATATCAGAGATATTAATCAACACACAGCATAAATAATTGTATAAGCAGAGAAACACATGACAAATTGCACTTGTCTTTAATGAAATGAATCACCAATTGGCTACATACCAAGGATTTTCCACCCAACCATAGACATTGTTGTTCCAAGCCTAAACAACAATGTCACCCCTGATCCAAGGCTATGAATCAAAAAGGATGGTTCCAGAGTGTTACTCAGCTTCCCAAACCATTCATCACTCAAGCTCTCATAGGCTTCTCATCACTCACAGAAATCCAAAGTACACCAACTCTCTTCTACCCATATTGCACAACCTAAGAGAATGAACCCCCTTCTCTACCATGCAGTCCCTTAAGATGTCCACCTCCTTCCAAGGCTTCAATGCATTTGGTCAAGAATATCCATGCTAGGACTCTCAGGATTCGTAGTTGTGGGAAAAACTTAACACATTCCAATGCATCTCAAACTTGCAGCCATTAATTCATGGTTGGAATACACCAGTAGTCATTACTGCCCACCAAACCATGGCTCCTCTCCATAATTCGTTTTTCTTTCCCAATCCAAGATCAAAATGAATGAGGAATGAAGAGTGGGTGAAAGAAATGGAGAGAGAACAGAATGAAAAATGTGAACAATGAATGAGTGAGTGAGTGAGTGAGTGAGTGAACCCCCAAACATACCAAAGATGGGTTTATGTATTTATTGGAATTAAAGAACCACATGGCCTTTCTCTGAAGAAGCTCATGTAGCTCATATTCTCCATTAAAACAAAAATGGGTAAATAAAATATAAAATAAACATGTATCCCATCAAGCTCCCTCTCTTGTGGAATCATATCCCCCTATAACTCTTTTTGTTGTTCCTCTAGCAACCAATGATGTATTTGTTATTAATAATGATCAAAACATTACATTTCCTAGGCACACTGGCTTATTTTAATTGTTTGGGCACTCTGAACTTTCATAAAATAAAATAAAATACATTATTTAATATGGGGCTCAAAACCAGGGTATTACATTCCCCTCCCCCTTATTTTGGCACTGTCCTCAGTGCATATACAAAACATAAATCAAAACTTCAAAATTTATTCAAAAAGTTGCAGGTACTCTGCCAACATGGTATCTTCATGCTTCCAAGTAGCATCTTCAAGATCATAGCAGGTCCACTGGACTTTTACTAGATCTATAAATCGATTCCAGAGAATTTTTAATTTTTTGTCAAATATTCGCATTGGATGGACCTAAAAGTCTCCCTCTGTGTCTACCTGAATCAGATTCTCATTAATAACATGGTTAGGATCATGTACATATTTCTTTAGAAAAGATACATGAAATAAATTATGCACATTCATGGAAGTAGGCAATGAAAGCATGTATGCAACTGGCCCTATTATGTCCAGTATCTCAAATGGACCACAGAATATGGATTCTAGCTTTGGACAACTACCCAACTTCAAAGATCTCGTCTTGGGCTTCACTTTTAAAAGCACATGCTCCCCCAGTTTAAATTCTATAGTTTTCTTGTTCTTATCTGCATAAATTTCTTGTCTATCTTGAGCTGCATTTAAATTCAGTTTAATTCTAATCATCTGGTCTTCTATATCCTTGAGAAATTTTATCTCAATTCTAGCTCAAGTAACACTCTATCTGTTGGGTTGTCCTAACTTGCTCGAGTATTACATTTCCTACCATACAAAGATTCAAATGGAATCATTTTCAATGAAGCTTGATACCCATTATTATATGAAAACTAAACCTAGTGCAAGTAATCCTCCCACTTAGATGGCTTATCCATCACATACATCCTCAACATGTCTTCAATTAGTTGGTTGACTCTTTCTGTGTACCTATCTGACTGTGGATGGTATGTTGTGCTAAAGTTCATATTTGTACCAAATCGTTTAAACAATCCCTTCCTGAAATTTGAAGTAAACTTTGTGTCTCTGTCTGAAACAATTGCATTAGGTATCCCATGCAACCTAGCAATCTCCCTCATGTAAATTCCTGCAATATTAGTTGTTGTATGAATCATTTTTACAAGAATAAAATGAGCAGACTTTGTCAATTTATCAACCACTACCATGATTGAATAGTGTTGTCTTGTTGTCCTGAGAAATTTAGTTATAAAATCAATGGTTACCACTTTCCATTTCTTCTCTAGAACTGGTAATGGTTGTAGCAAGCCCATTGGGTTCCTATGCTCAGTCTTCACTCTAACATTCCATACATCTGACAATGTAATCAGCAACATATTTCTTCATTTCTGGCCAAAAGAATTGGTTTCTTACTGCTTCATTTTTTTTCTGGTAACCAGGATGTCCGACATATGGAACATTATGCATTTACTTCAATACCAAATTCCTAAGTTCTCCGAAACTAGTAAAACAAATTCTATTTTTATGCATAAGTAATCTATCTTCCTTCATCTCATATTCGTTAATTCTCTTTTGTACATTTTCTTGTTGTAAGCTTTCTTTTACCTGTAGGTAATGTTGATTTGTAACAACAACATCTAAAATTCTTCTCTTTAAATCTGATTGATGCATACTAATGGTTGTAGCATGCATGAGATGTACTCTTCTACTAAGTTCATTATCAAATTTATTTTATTTTCCTTTGATATGCTTGATGTCAAAATAGTATTCACTTAAAAATATCATCCATCTCATTTTCCTAGCATTCAAAATTGGTTGTTCAAAAAGATATTTTAGCCCACTATGGTATGTTCTTAATTCAAATCACTTCCCCATGAGATAATTCCTCCACATCTTCAATGCATGAACAATGGCAGCAAGTTCCAAGTCATGTGTGGCATAGTTCCTCTCATGTTCTTTAAGATTTTTGGACTCATAACCAATGACATGTCCATTTTGAGTAAGGAATCCACCAATTCCTTCCTTGCATGCATCTGTACATACAATAAAACTTTAATTTGGGTCAACAATCTTTAAAATAGGAGCACTAATAAGTACTTATTTCAACAAATCAATGTTCTCTTCACACTCAGTTGTCCATTCAATTATAATTCCCTTATTTTGTAAAGAAGTGATGGGATGAGCAATCTTAGAGAACCCTTCTATAAATATTTTGTAGTTACTAGCTAATCCGATAAAAGAATTGACTTCTGAAATATTCCTAGGTGTTGGCCATCCTCTAATGGCTTCAATATTATCTGGATCTACTACTATACCTTGTTTTGAAATAATGTGTCCGGAGTAATAAATTTTTTCTTGGTAAAAAGAACGCTCACTAATATTGGCATACAATTGATATTCACTCAGCAATTGCAATACCAATATTAGGTGATGTGCATGCTCTTCCTCTGACTTAGAATAGATAAGTATGTCATCCAGGAATACTATGAAAAAATTATCCAAATAACTTATGAATATGCCATTCATTAATCTCATAAAGACAATTGGTGCATTGGATAGTCCAAATGTAACCACTAAAAATTCATAATTCCCATACCTGGTTCTAAAGGTTGTCTTATGGATGTATTCTTCCTTGATTCTTACATGATGGTATATTGATTTCAAGTCTATCTTCGAAAATATATTTTCCTCTCTTAGTTGATCAAAGAGGTCATCAATTCTGGGTAGAGGATATTTTTTCTTCACAATAGATTTATTTAGCTATTGAAAATCAATACAGAGGCTCAATGTTCCATCCTTCGTTTTGACAAAGAGTGTTGGTGCTCTGCAAGGTGAAACACTTGGACGTATGTACCCTTTATTCGACAATTATTTCAACTACATTTGTAATTCTTTTAATTCTGATGTACTCATTATGTAAGTTATTTTTGATACTGGGGAAGCTCTTGGCACTAAATCAATGGAGAAATCTATCTCCCTCTTTGGTTCCAATCCTGGTATTTCTTGGAATACATCTTCAAACTCTTTTAGTACCCAAAAATATTCAAGGTTTGGCCCTTTTGTCCTTTATGGCTCCTCCACATGGGTTGCATACAATTGAAATCTTTCCATGAAACATATCTTCAATTGTAAGGCTGAAATCTCCCTTATGGAAATGGGTCTTAGAACTCCTTTCACAGTGCTTTGTTTCGCTTCTTCATCAAGACATGCAAATGTCTTGTTATGGAAATATAGGACAACATGATGCTTGTCAAACCAATCCATTCCAAGTAGAATATCATAAGACCCCAATGGTATAATATTTAGATCAACATTAGTATTCACACCATTAAGACTTATGGAACAACCCTTGACCATATCATGCATTCTCCTTTTGGTTTCAGTGGCTAGTTGAACCAAACTTGACTTTTCAAGCTTATTTTTATCCAAATGTAATCTATCCACTATTTTAGGACCAATGTAACAATGACTTGCTCCTGAATCAATTAAAATAGCAATAGGTTTATTAATGATTGTTGGCCTAGGGGCAGACCCAGGGTTCAGCTCCAAGAGCACACCAACAATCCCTAACTATTGGCCCTTTTGGCAAAACCTACGAAGCAAATGCAGTCTCACCCAAAGCATTTATGAGGGGGTTGCAAGATAGGGATGTATACAACCAAGGGGAATATCAGGTGGATCTAATACAAGAACAACACAACATTTATATATCACCTATCAGCTTAGATATATTCTGCACATCTACTTATCAGATCTAACATAATAATACAATCACAGTATATCAAGGACAAAGATAGAATACCAATCTCACACAACACCAAATATACATGGTTCACTCTCTCTCTAGGGATACATCCACATAACTGTGCTATAATATATTAAGGTAAAGCATACATTTATTTTCTGTTCTCTTAGTTAAAAAATCTCTTATGTTCTCCTTTCTTTCTCTTCCCTCCCTGCGCACCCAGCTGCAAGGTTGATCTTCACACCTAGCTGAATATATTACAATACCAAAAGGCTCTCTCACAATAGTAATCTCTCACACAACAATACCTCTAGATCGACAACAATATCGTACCAACCCAAACTAGGCCCTCATGACCTTTATTTATACATTACAATCACTTCACTGAAATCCTTAGGCTGAAACCTAGGTGTCAAAATCCTAGATACCAAAACCGTAGGTGTCTAAAACCCTAGGTCAACTTGACCCGCATTTTTCGGTCTTCGCAAGCCTGTCTCTCCTTTCTTCTCACGCGGTGCTCCAAAGCATCCACTAGTGGATTTTTCCACTTATTGAGTCATCCACGATATTTCTTCCTTGTTGATATGTCATCCTTGATCTCCTCAT
Organism: Picea mariana; assembly: GCA_032191745.1. Classification (NCBI taxonomy): domain Eukaryota; kingdom Viridiplantae; phylum Streptophyta; class Pinopsida; order Pinales; family Pinaceae; genus Picea; species Picea mariana. The sequence continues at coordinate 44,914 of JASDQU010587463.1, read as the reverse complement.
CCAACAAATTTCTTTCTCAAACTTCGCTCCACCTTTTCTTCTCTTTTTCTTACTTTGACCCAGTAACAGTCACTGTGTCTTCCATGAAGTTCACATTTTTCCTTTTCTTCCTTGATCTTCGCTTGCTTTCATACCCATAGGCAAACAGGCCCCCAACACTCACCTGTGACTCATCCTGAGGCACTTTAGACCAGATCCTTCAGTTTTCTTCGAATTTAGACTGTGTAGTGTCACCTTTGCTTTTTGCTATATGCCTCATTTTCCTCCTTGTGCAAACTGTCTTTTTTGTGTCTGGTACCCAGTTTCAACTACACCTGGTACCTAGAACCTTTTCTTCATGCTTCTAATGTGAACTATGAGGCAGTTGGTTGTCATAGTACAACTTCAGTTGGCTCCCATTCACTAATCCTTCCTTCCACTCCCCATTCAGAGTCTGCAATTGCATCGCTCCTCCCTCTGTAACATAATATATCTCATATGGACCTAGCCAATGCATTATTAACTTCCCATGATGTTTGATGAACTTACTGTCATATATCAAGACTAGATCACCTTGTCTAAATACCTTCTTCCTGATGTGCCTGTCATGATGGGCTGTCTCTCTTTCCTTTTGTACTTGTTGAAGGAATCCTACAAAAAATCTGTCTTCCTCCAATTCAACCAACTATGCAAGCCTCTATTGAACAACTCCAGGGTCATCCATATCTGTAAAGGCATCAATTCCTAGTCTTGGTACCAAATATTCCATTGGAACAACAACTTCAAGACCATATATTAACTTAAAATGTGTCTGCATTGTCATGTTCTTGCAAGTGGTTCTATAGGCCCATAATATTGTTGGTACTCTTAGATCCCAATCATCCATGTTCACACTGCAAATCTTCATGAGAATTGTCTCCAAGATCTTATTGAATGCTTCAACTGTCCCATTTACTTGTGGATGGTACAGTGCGCACTTCTGATGGTGGAATGAAAATTCTTCAGTCAGGGCTTCAACTGTCTTATTGATGAAATGTGTGCCTTGATAACTCATAAGGATCTTTGGGCATCCAAACCTGGTTATGATGTCATCAAATATGAAGCGTGTAGTTGTAGTTGCACTATAGTCCTTAACTTATCTTGCTTCGGCCCATCTGGTCAAGTACTCTATCGCAGTAATTATGTACCTTGCTCATATACACTTTTCTGGTGGGTTTATAGGTCCAACGAAATCAATGGCCCATTTCTCAAATTCTCGTAGGGTCAGTTGTGGGGATAATGGCATTTCATCTCTTTTGGATGGTTTCGCAACTCTTTGGCATACATCGCAGGCTCTATAATAGTCTTTAGCGTCTCTGTGTAAGGTAGGCCACCAAAGGCTAGCTCTAAGAGCCTTCTGCGCAGTTTCTTTTCCTACGTAATGTCCTCCTGCGATGCTTTCATGAGCTTATGTAAGGATCAATGATCATTCTGCCTCCATAACACACCTTCTCAATATCTCATCAGGTCCCATCTTGTATAGATGTTCGACTATAAGTGAGAATTTTGCAACATGCACTACTAGTTGTTTCTTCTGAGGAATTGTGTACTCACTAGGTGCCATTCCTGTTGATAGGAACTGGACTATCTCTGTGAAGTGGTCATCGATCTTTCTAATGGACAGTAGTTATGCATCTGGTAGTGCATCCTCCAAACTGGTCGGCTCTTCACTATGTTCCAACCTTGAAAAGTGATTAGGACCTTTGTTCATTCTCCCTGGATTTACTATGATCTCAAAATCATATTCTTGAAATAGCAGAAGCCATCTGCATATTCTTCCCCCCAACACTGGCTTGTTGACTAGGTATTTCAGCATGGAGTGATTAGTAAACATTTTAAAGTGTCCTTCCAACAAGTAGTGGTGAAACTTATGCAATGCATACAGCATGGCTAACCGTTCTTGCTCAGTGGTGGTGTAATTAATCTCAGTAGTTGATAGATTTTTGCTAGCAAAGGCTAACGGGTGGTCAATATCTCCTCCTCCAGGTTGTTCTAACACAACTCCTAAAGTAATGGAATATGCATCGACATGCACATTAAATTCCTTGGTCCAATCTGGAAAAACCAAAATGGGTGGAGTAACCATTTTCTATTTCAGTGTGTCGAAGCTCTGCTGGCATTCTTTTGTCCAACAAAACTGGCAATCTTTCTTCAAAAATATTTCCATGGGTGTTGTGATCTAAGCATATCCTTTGATGAACTTCCTATAATATCATGTGTGTCCTAGCGCAGTGTGCAACTGTTTGACTGAAGTAGGAGGGGGTAGATCAACTATAATGGCAATTTTGGATGGATCTACCAGCAATCCTTGCTTGCATACAATATGACCTAACAACACTCCAAATGGTGAAAATAAAATATATTTCTTCATATTCAAAGCAATTTGAAACTACCTACATTTGTCCAACATTAGCCTTAGACATTCAATATGATTTTTCAATAAACTAAAAAAGTCCAATCATCAAAATATGCTTCTAAAACTTTATGCAAAAATTCCTTGAATGCTTCAACCACCACCCTAGAAAAGATGGCGAGGGCATTCTTCAATCCGAATGGAATCAATGTATATTGGTAGGATCCCCACTTTGTTGCAAATGTGGTCTTATGGCAATCTTCCTTGGCAATCCGGATCTGATGGTATCCTAAAAATCCATCTATAGAAGAATATACTTCATGGCCTCCCACGTTATCTAACACTTCATCAATAAATGGTGTAGGGAAGGGGTCATGCAAACAAGCATCATTCATCTTCCTGAGATCTACACATATCTTGATCTCTCATGTATTCTTGTCTTGCACCTGTTATCACTCCAGGAAACTCTCCTAGGTTGTAAGTCAGAGATGCCTGGTAACTCAATCTTTTTAGGAACTATTTTCTCAATAATGTGTTGGGGTTTTGGATCAAGATGAATATCTAAAACTGGACTGTGTGTTTAAGACTGTCTAGAGATATCAAATATCACAAGGCCTTCTAGGAATGCAATCAGACAAGGTTTGATTAAATAGAAGAGAAGATAGCTATTGAACCAGATTATATTTATAAAAACAAGCACAATGGGTTAAAGAACTAAGGTAATAACTTATGATTCTTAACTTAATCAATCAGTTAGTCAGATGACAGTCACATGTAGATTGAATAAGCGCCAATAAAGAAATCATTCACTCATAAGATATCAGAGAATAGAAAAGAAAAAGTCTGACAACACAACTGAAGGAAGCTTTCCATGTTTCATATATTAAGAATAAGTCTCTTTTACAGTAGCAGCAAGAACTCAAAATCGAACCCTTATTCCTCAAATGTTCCTGGCTTTATAGCCTTTACATACAGTTTTCAGATCCTAGAAAACTGGATCTGCTATACTAAAAATAGAAAGTCAAATTATATTTACAAGAAGATAGGGATAAACCCCAAAAGGAGGATAATATCTATGAGCTGGTCCTTAAGATGTGTTGACTATTGATGACGTGAAGATTAGCCTTCCAAGGCTTCTACGACCTGTTCTTCTAAAGATAAATTCGAGCTGATGATGTGTGGCCAAAAACCCATGAAATTTTGCCTAGGAAAATATGCCAAATGTGATTAAAACTCTTCTTCTTACCTCATCCCTTATAAATAGTCTTTAAATCTGACTTGATAATTCAATATCTGACTATTCGAAGAAGTTTTGTCTCATTCTGATTCGAAAATTTCTTATCTAGGTGAAATTTCAAGCATTTTGGTTATTATAGACTTTTGGTGGTTAAGAGTATTGAGTTTTGAATGCCTTATCCACCGAAAGGCCCCCTTTTAGTAGTTAATGAGCACTCCTGGGCTCGCCTAAACCACCGGAAATCAAATCACTGTCAAAAATCAAAATCTCAAAACTTTATTTACCTGCATGATTTCATTTAGTTTCGAGGATTCTTAGAAGAAATTCCCTTCTTTCTGTCACCAACAGCTGTTCATCCAATCTCATGCTCCTCTCCTATTCCTCTGCTTGTTTGTACTCTGATTGCATTGATGTCCCTTTTTCCAAAGCATCATTCACAAGATTTGAAGTTTCTCTGTGTGCTCTTGTAAACATATTACTCCCATATCATACATTCCCTCATAAAATCTTGCAGCTTAGAATAGTAGACATCCTTTAAGTGTAAATCTTCTTCCTGGAAAAAATCCCAGATGCCAGTCAGCCACAGTCAAATGTAGATATGGTTTTCAACAAAAATAGTGCATAGATGTAGTTGTAAAATGCCGGTCTTGCTGGTAATCTATTGTGCCATTGGTGTGAGGGAGGGATAAAATGGAATCATAGATTATGACAAAAATGAGTTTATCAACAAGCCAGAAACCCCATTTCTTCCAATCCCCTGTATCATTGATGTTAATGAATTAGTTGAACACCAAAACCAAAAATGTATATCGCCTTGATGATTGTATCAACACTAGCAATGGTCATTGAGATAATGAGAATGTGCTTCAAAGCATCCCATCTACTAACATAATTCTCTTGTAGTAAAAACATAAAAACGCTGACTTCCAATAACAACATCCCAAATCGTGTTACAAATTCAAAATATTCCATGCAGTTGCTTGCCCAATAGCACCCTGTCATACCGTGAATGGCAATTAAATGTAGTTGATTCCGTTCTTATCAACCTTGGCGAACTTAGACAACTTGGCATTTACAATGCTGACTTCAGCAAGCCAGACTTCATACTCCAACACATTCAAGCCGAGATCAAAATTATTCTTATTCTCTAGATTCAAATGCAATGTTGTTGAACAAGAGCCACTGCTTCCTCCAAAGAATCAGTGTTAGGCCCTTCCTTATTTATACCTACAAGAAACTTCAATTGCTTTGCTACCTGTAGAAACCCTGATATTTTTCTCACATAACTTTTCAGAGAAGGTCGATTGATGAAATACCCTATCCAATCAACATTTGAATAGTCTACATATGGGAAAAAATCATATGTCTTCAAATGGGTTTGGATTTGATGCCTTCAGGGCATTAGCATAAGTTGTGAATGGTAGTGCCACTGATAATGAAAGGAATCCATCAATAAGCTGCAAGTACTCTCCTCACAAGAGTCTTCTCCAATGATGCAACCTGATGGTCGACCAAACTCGATGACATGTATCAGATTTGGTCAATAGGGATTTCAAACAGTTAACAAATACCTACTCAGCCCGCCTCCACTCGACCATTCCATGAACTAGACATCCTATGAGTTGTTAATTTAACCAACAGAAAATTATACGCTTGCACCATCAACATCTTTCAACCTGTCAAACATTTAGACCACCAAGCTATATTCACCATTAGACAGCTGCGCATGCATTCATCTACTTGGAAGATGGGCATTCGGCAGTTGGCTGTTTCATTTTTTTTTATTCTTTATTTCCTTAGGGACTGAATCCCACCTATATCGGATGTTTAGATATTATAACCTTTAGAAACATCAACACTCTCGTAGTCTATCGATGAGTTGTACTGTGTATGGTAGATTTGGCATTTGCGCTAGGCTTTGTGTGTCGACTTGTGATATGACCTATGTGTTGGTTCCCAAGACTTGGCATGTGGATTAACTCATTGCGTTGAAATTTGTAGGCCACCAAATTTTAGTGAAGGCCATATAGCTTGATAGGCATATGAATGTATAACTGAGGTCTAGTCTTAGGCCTTAGGTCACTTGTGTACACAACACTTTGTTTTGTTAATATTTGCAAATAAAAACATAATTTTTATTTGAAAACATAAAACTAGGGTTTGTTTCTTTTAGGCAAGAGTAGTAGTTTATTTTTTAAACTTTTGGAATGCAAGTCATGGACAAAGTCACAAGAGTCAGGAGTAATCATAATCAATCGGGATCTTGATGGAAAAAATGGAGGTCAAGACACTAGAAAGAAACTGAGGAAAACGATAAATCATTTGAAGAGTGATGGAAAAACTGATAAAAATACTAGTGCATTTTTATCACTAACATCTGGCTCCAGCTGGGATGGAGATCTCCCTGCGAGGTTTCCAAGAACCTAGTAGTTCCAGTATCATTTAGCATTGGACATGGAGTTATCTGGCCCTTACAATTGACCTCTTTAAACCTGTGACCTACCTGTAGCCATCCTGCGACCTGCTCAGCAATCATCCTCAATTTGTGTTGTGTCTAGTTCATTGGGATATGGAGTCATTTGGCCTTTACAGCTGGTCTTTGAGAATTCCTTGAAGCTGCATGTAGCCTACAAACCAGTAGCTCGCCTATAGCTTGCCTGTTTATTCAAGAAATTGAAAACAATCTACTTGCTCGTATGAAGAGCTTATTCTGTTGCTAACTCCTACACTAACCAATTGTACTGCCTCTTATCAAGTGAAATCATGCTTCCAATGAAGCCATGTCAGAAACTGACTTACAGTCACCATGATAGATCTTGACCCGAAAAGTAATGAACGCCATATCATACAGAAAAGAGGTTTGAGCAAATGATTAAGACAATCTCCTTCTGACAGAAATATCTTAACATCTAGGCTGCTGATAGAATCCAAAAAGTCAGCAATAGGGTCTTCAAAATCATAAAACAATACCTCTTCGAGATGCTGATCTAACTGTAAATTGAAATGATGTTGAAAGATGCCTTTACTAATCTCATTGTTGGAAGTAAGCTGCTCAACCCTTGCCGGAGAAAAAAGTAGGATGGACTGTTGATCTGGACTTTTCCGCTCCTCACCTTCTTCTCCATATTTGTTGCAATTCCCCTATGTCTGAACATATGAAAGTTGATGGCTGCCCTTGGCATTTGTCGTAGATCCAAAACTGTTGCCCATGAACATTTGCAAACTAAGGAAATCTGAACTCTTCAGGTTTTCTAAAAAGTATAGATCCATGAAAACTGCCACTGGATCCTCTAAAAGAAAATAAGAAACATGTTGCTTTTCGGGAAAAAGTTACATGTCCATGGTAGCCTCTTGCTCGGCCATGATTGTTCCTCTACAAGAAGAATGATCATTTTCTTGTCCTTTTGAGATCAACTCATGATCATCAAAAACTACAATTTCATTATCAGAATAATGCTGACAAGAGGATAACAAAACAAGATTTCCATCACATGGATTAGGCTCAGCTGAGAACATATAATTTATTATGCAATCATCAGCCATCATAGGCTCTTCTTGATTTACAAACTGATCATAAGCTTCACATGCATACCTGTCTCCGGAAAACTCAGCGAACACTGAAAAATCTGACCCTGAAACTGAATTGAACTTACGTGTTGGATGCTGTCCCAAATCTGCTCCAACCTCTTTTCTCCCCTGCTCAACCATGGTTGTTCCTTTGCTGGAAAACTGATCACCTTCTTGTTCCCTGTCTCTAGAACATTCTACCAATGTTGACAAATTCAGATCTGAATCTGAAATAAGCTCGTATGCTTTCTGTTGTTCTAAATCTGCTTCATACTCATTACCTTCCTACTCAGAATCTGAACCATACTGACATTTTTTTTCCTCATGTGCAAGCAAATTGTCAAAGTCAAACCGCTATCGGATCCGCCTGGAAGCATGTATATTCTCCTCCACTTCTTGAGCGTCTTCAAACAAGTTCCCTAATGATGAAGATTTCCTTTCTAGCAAAAGAAGGACAAGTTCATTATGCTGAGCCATAAGATAATATACCATGGAAGCAATCTCAGTAGGCCAAATATTCAATGGGATGTCATAATAAACATGGTAAAACCTTCTATTGAAAATAGGAAAGGCTTCATCCTGCTCTCGTTTCAAAGCGTAGAAATCAGCAAGGTATGACTCTAAAGATTTGTAACTGCCCCAATACTTTAGGAAAGCATTAGAGAACTTGGTCCAAGAGCCAATTGAATTAGTTCTCAGACTTTTAAACCATGTAGCAACATCTTTGATCAAAGATTTCGAAAACATTCTCATGATCACATCTTCGTGCACAATTGAAAAACGATCAACAAAATCCAAAAAGGATTCTGTGTGTCTCTCAGCTGAAGCTTGATTCTCTCCAGAAAACAAAGGGAGATATTCATAACAGTCATTGGGATAAGGATGAAGAAGAAGGGGAAGCTTTAAAGGTTTGAACATCTTCATCCAGATATTAACTTGAAAAGCTATGGGATGATCATGAAAGTTAACGATTTCATGACAAGGTTCAGAAATTATGACAAGAGAGGTTGAGATCTGGACAGGATCTGAAACAATTTTTATCTTTTCAAGGTCACATGGCTGATCAAATTCTAAAGGAAGAGAAACACAATGGTCATCTTTGTGAATGAGCTAAGGTAAAGCCACCAAATCTACATATACAATGTAGGGCTGCAGGATTTCCTCCTCTAAAGACGAATATATACAAGAAGGATGATGATTTTCTGAATATACAAAACAGAAAATAATTCTGTTTACATGCGAAGGGAAAAGAATGAAAGAGGTAATGAAGAACAACAACAATTCATGAAGCAAACCAATGAACTGATACCTGGATTTTGATTTGATCCTCTTCATCTTTTATCAACAGGATCCTCCCCAGTGGAGTCTTTGAATGTGGATTTGCTAGATAGATGTTTACAACCAATATAATGCTCAGCCTTTGTCTATCATCAAAAGTTGAAACTGTGTCGTCTCTCAAGGAAGCTTGCTTCATCCTCCGCTCCTCGACAATGGCGCCAATTTGTTATCACTCCAGGAAACTCTCCTAGGCTGTAAGTCAGAGATGCATGGTAACTCAATCTTTTTAGGAACTATTTTCGCAATAATGTGTTGGGTTTTTGGATCAAGATGAATATCTGAAACTGGACTGTGTGTTTAAGACTGTCTAGAGATATCAAATATCACAAGGCCTTCTAGGAATGCAATCAGACAAGGTTTGATTAAATAGAAGAGAATATAGCTATTGAACCAGATTATATTTATATAAAACAAGCACAATGGGTTAAAGAACTAAGATAATAACTTATGATTCTTAACTTAATCAATCAGTTAGTGAGATGATAGTCACATGTAGATTGAATAAGTGCCAATAAAGAAATCATTCACTCATAAGATATCAGAGAATAGAAAAGAAAAAATCTGACAACACAACTGAAGGAAGCTTTCCATGTTTCATATATTAAGAATAAGTCTCTTTTACAGTAGTAGCAAGAACTCAAAATCGAACCCTTATTCCTAAAATGTTCCTGGATTTATAGCCTTTACATACAGTTTCCAGATCCTAGAAAACTAGATCTACTATACTAAAAATAGAAAGTCAAATTATATTTACAAGAAGATAGGGATAAACCCCAAAAGGAGGATAATCTCTATGAGTTGGTCCTTAAGATGTGTTGACTGTTGATGACGTGAAGATTAGCCTTCCAAGGCTTCTTCGACCTGTTCTTCTAAAGATAAATTCGAGCTGATGATGTGTGGCCAAAAACTCCTGAAATTTTGCCTATGAAAAGATGCCAAATGTGATTAAAAGTCTTCTTCTTACCTCATCCCTTATAAATAGTCTTTAAATCTGACTTGATAATTCAATATCTGACTATTCGAAGAAGTTTTGTCTCATTCTGATTCAAAAATTTTTGATCTAGGCGAAATTTCAAGCATTCTGGTTATTACAGACTTTCGGTGGTTAAGAGTATTGAGTTTTGAATGCATTATCCACCAAAAGGCCCCCTTTCAGTGGTTAATGAGCGCTCTTGGGCTTGCCTAAACCACCAAAAATCAAATCCCTGTCAAAAATCAAAATCTCAAAACATTATTTACCTGCATGATTGCATTTAGTTTCGAGGATTCTTAGAAGAAATTCCCTTCTTTCTATCACCAACAGCTGTTCATCCAATCTCCTGCTCCTCTCCTGTTCCTCTGCTTGTTTGTACTGTGATTGCACTGCTGTCCCTTTTTCCAAAGCATCATTCACAAGATTTGAATTTTCTCTACATGATCTTGTAAACATATTACTCCCATATCATACATTCCCTCATAAACTCCTGCAGCTTAGAATAGTAGACATCCTTCAAGTGTAAATCTTCTTCCTGGAAAAAATCCCAGATGCCAGTCAGCCAAAGTCAAATGTAGATATGGTTTTCAACAAAAATAGTGCACAGATGTAATTGTAAAATGTCGGTCTTGCTGGTAATCTGTTATTCCATTGGTGTGAGGGAGGGATAAAATGGAAGCATAGATTACGAAAAAAATGAGTTTATCAACAAGCCAGAAACCCCATTTCTGCCAATCCCCTGTATCATTGTTGTTAATGAATTAGTTGAACACCAAAATCAAAAAAGTATATCACCTTGATGATTGTATTAACACTAGCAATGGTCGTTGAGATAATGAGAATGTGCTTCAAAGCATCCCATCTACTAACATAATTCCCTTGTAGTAAAAACACAAAAACACTGACTTCCAATAACAACATCCCAAATCGTGTTACAAAGACAAAATATTCCATGCAGTTGCTTGCCCAGTAGCACCCTGTCATACCATGAATGGCAATTGAATGTAGTTGATTCCGTTCTTATCAACCTTGGCGAACTTAGACAACTTGGCATTTACAATGATGACTTCAGCAAGCCAGACTTCATACTCTAGCACATTCAAGCCGAGATAAAAATTATTCTTATCCTCTAGATTCAAATGAAATGTTGTTGAACAAGAGCCATTGCTTCCTCCAAAGAATCAGTGTTAGGCCCTTCCTTATTTCTACCTACAAGAAASTTCAATTGCTTTGTTGCCTGTAGAAACCCTGAGAGTTTTCTCACATAACTTTTCAGAGAAGGTCAATTGATGAAATACCCTGTCCAATCAACATTTGAATAGTCTACATACGGGAAAAAATCATCTGTCTTCAAATGGGTTTGGATTTGATGCCTTCAGGGCATTAGCATAAGTTGTGAATGGTAGTGCCAATGATAATGAAAAGAATCCATCAATAAGCTGCAAGTACTCTCCTCACAAGAATCTTCTCCAATGATGCAACCTGATGGTCAGCCAAACTCGATGACATGTATCAGATTTGGTCAATATGGATTTCGAACAGTTAACAAATACCTGCTCAGCCCACCTCCACTCGACCATTCCATGAACCAAACATCCTATGAGTTGTTAATTTAACCAACAGAAAATTATATGCTTGCACCATCAACAACTTTCAACCTGTCAAACATTTAGACCACCGGGCTATGTTCACCATTAGATAGTTGCGCATGCATTCATCTACTTGGAAAATGGGCATTCGACAATTGGTTGTTTCATTTTTTTTTATTCTTTATTTCCTCATGGACTGAATCCCACCTATATCGGATGTTTAGATATTATAACCTTTAGAAATTTCAACACTCTCATAGTCTATCGATGAGCTATATTGTGTATGGTAGATTTGGCATTTGTGTTGGGCTTTGTGTGTCGACTTGTGATATGACCTATGTGTTGGTTGCCAAGACTTGGCATGTGGATTAACTCATTGCATTGAAATTTGTAGGCCACCAAATTTTAGTGAAGGCCATATAGCTTGATAGGCATATGAATGTATAACTAAAGTCTAGTCGTAGGCCTTAGGTCACTTGTGTACACAACACTTTGTTTTGTTAATATTTACAAATAAAAACATAATTTTTATTTGAAAACATAAAGCTAGGGTTTGTTTCTTTTAGGAAAGAGTAGTAGTTTATTTTTTAAACTTTTGGAATGCAAGTCATGGACAAAGTCACAA
>JASDQU010587462.1:33799-66837 GCA_032191745.1 Picea mariana | reverse complement strand
TAAAATTAAAGAAGACAGTAAAGATTTTGATCTGATTGAAGCCCTAACCCAAGCCTGAACATCTATCCATAACTAGAAGGAAATTCTAGCGAAGCAGTTACCTATTGAGGTCTTCATTGTCGAGGTCTTCATTATGTAGTCCATTCTGAGCTAGCAGAGCATATGGTCTCGCACACGCCGAACATATTTTCTTTTTTGGCACGTTCGAGAAAGTATCTTATAGCATGTGTATGCATTGGCTAATGAGTGTTCCATGGTACACCTGGTATTCCATTTGGATTCTCAAATAAAACACCAATTCTAGGTGTTCTGGGTGGAAGAAGGGTGGAGGGTCATGTCATTGATCCAGTGTTGTTGTAAGATGAGGTGGCGCAAGGACCTCACCACCCTCCTTCGATGTGCCACCCCCCACTGCCTCACTTACTAGAGCCTGCGTTACTTCCTCTGCTTTGTCCTAGTGGTCCGCTCCCATGCTCCGCTCCTCTTCTCTATCCTCTGATCCCTTCCTTGTGCTCCTGAGGTCGTATTCTTGATCTGAGGCTTTGAAAGGATCATAAGCTATTGATATTGTGTCATCCTAAGATGCCATATAGAGGAACTCCTCCGGAAGCTCCTCAGCTATAATTTCCTGAGTTTCCTTAGGGAAGCTAGTAGGAGGTTGCGAATTCTCTGGCACCGTGAAGAGAATAAAGTCTGGAGGGAGCTATATGGGCTCCTCCGGGATGAACTCCTCCACAAATTTCATTGGCGGTGACCAGGCCATCCCTTCCCTACCTTCCCTGTAAGAAATATGAGTGCAGGTGATTGAGAGCACCCTATCTAGCCTCTGTTGTTGCTTCTGTATCGTAGCTAGGATGTACCAGATAGGGACACAACACGGATTTTCTATGTCCCGGGGCATCGAGAGGATGATGCTAATGGAGATTTTGCAGGAGGTGTTGCAATGGCCACACCCAAGATCAATACATCTAGTATGGTGTAGACCGAATGAAAAATGGAGAGAGATTATGCAGAGATGGATAATAACTAGGAGGTGCGATGAGACGACTGCCATTGTCGCCTCCCTAGTATTGAATTTCTTTGTTTCCATGGTGTTCACATGAGGGAGAAGTCCCACGGCTCCTAGCTAGCAGTTATGGATGGCTCCCATTCTTAATAACGAGGGGATGGGAGTTGACCATCCTTATTTATGGCCTAGTCAGGTCTGGTGCGACATGGCGCTTGAGTGTTGCATGTCACCCCATCTGGGGATATACATATATTCTATTAAAATTAAATATAATCTATAAAGTCACACAATTTAATCTACTTGATGTACGATATCATCCATTATTCATAAATATAACTTAAACTCATAATATTTCTCTACTTCTTATACTCAACCATGTATAAATTAAACTATATCAATAATATAGGTTAACCAACTATAGATATTGATCAATTATTTTATATAATAATATATCACATAAAATATTAATATATGGCATTTAACAATAATATGAATATTTTTAATTTCATCAAGTATTGTTTCTTCTTTCCTTGGCTCATGGATCTTGTAGTGTTTATTTATTTTTCCTCTATATTATATTAAGGTTTGGATTAGCTACTAAATTGTGAGAGGTCTCATGTTTCCTCACAAAGATCAATCACAGAGAATTCCCAGATTTTCAGAGCTTTTTTTTATGCACACTCATTAGAATCCTGTTAAAACAAGATGTTTCCAATTACAGTTTTTGTATAGAGTTTTTTGGGCTCCTTTTTTGTGGAATTTGTACTCAGTCTATGATGCCATCTCTTTTTTATGGCTATAATCCAAAGGGATTAAATTCATTCCCTTGCATACATTCTTTAGAATGTAAATTTCATATATATTAATAAAATTTAAGATTTTTTCCTTCGGAAATAATATGAATATTTTTAATTAACTAGTATCATATCATTGTTTTATCATAAATAGAAACAATCACATTAATTATATTAAGGTGTCATATATTTAACACTTTTTTTATAAAAAATATTTTTAATTTATTCAATATACATTTATTAAGACACATTAATATTATTAATGTAAGGATTGACAATTTAAACTACATACACCTTATTACAAATAGAGTTCAACCAATAATATATATCAATGATTACTCATTGGTACTAAGTTAAAAAAGTTATTTTGAACATCCTTAAACTTAAAGGTTTAAAACATCCTAAAACATGGAGAATTAACTTAATTTATTTTGGAGACACCTTCAATCAAACACAACATTATTACAAGTGGCACTTGATTTTACTTACATGGAAAATGACGACATTTAAAAGCGGAGTATTACCAATGCTATTGCAAAAAGTTTTAAATGTATCAAAGACTGTTGATAGAGCAAAAAGTTGTAAAAGTATGAAGACTATTGATATACCTAACAACCAAGTGGGGGCGAGAGCGCAACCTTTATCCGGCATAAAAAATTTCAGTATGTTAGACGAGGAATTTTTTCCAAACATCCAATACCTTGTCACTATTACAGTGTAAAATGTCACAGAAGCTACTCCATAGCGCATTCATAAACCCTTGAACATATTGCATATAGTCGGGGAAGAAAATGCAAAGTGCATTTTTATATCATCATATACCCTTCAATGGAAAAACATGAAACAAAGAAGACAATACAAAGAAGACAGATTGAGAATAGAAAGTGTAGAGCACATTTCATTAAGGGAAAATGATTGAGCTAAATAAGCTCCAACCAAACAAGAAGATCAAGAACCTCAAATGAATCCTAACAGATTCGTATAGTGACCAGAACAAATGGTAGTGTATATTCACTACTACGTTGAGGTTTACAACTGACACCCCGTCTTAAACTCAATGTTTACAGACACCAGCATTGATAAAGCCTAAGCGCTGCATTTGGAAATCAAAAAATGGATTTACCCAATGGATTTTAACAAAAATAAATTCAGAAATGAAAATGTCAGCTAGGCTTACAATACATAAAAACAAAACTAGACTTTAGCTTTTCACTTGAGTTGGGTTTCTTCTTTCTCTTCTTCTAGAATCCAAACTCTGTATTGTTTTAATCTGGTCATTTTTTTCATTTTGGCCTTCATACTGAAAGCTCTGTTCTTTTCCTTTTTTCTTTGTCGCTGCAACTTCATATTCATAATTTGATTAGGCTTCTTATGCATGTTTCTTTCATCTTCTTCTGCAACAAAATTGTCTTTGACAGTGGGCTGGTGCCACCTCTAAAAACTATCATCAATTCCCTTCATAGCTTGGGCTACACAATCAACATACTTCTTCCACATTAACTCAGAATAAAATATGATTTATTCAAAACTCCAATGCATGAAAATGGTTTCAAACTGGTCTTAATTGAAATCCTCATCCATGTCTTCATCTTCTTCTTCCGGCTTCTCACTTTCATTCTCAAAGAACTTGTCAATCTGATATAAAAAATTATAACATGAACCAGATTGGTTCTCTTCTTTATGTTCTTTTCTGATATCCCTCTCTGCTTCTTCAACCAAATATGTCTCCCTCATAGATATGAGGTAGTCACCATCATCGTAATCATCGAGTGACTATTCAATCCATTTCAAACCTGCATCAACGATATTATATTTTTCTTCAGCTTCTTCATTGGTAGCCATAAGTGTAGTATTTTGAATGCTACTATCATCAAGCCTTCTTTAAATCATATCTTTTGTAGTCACCAAATCATCCACTTAGTTCTAAATGCAAAGTAGGCTTCCTCCTCCAAACATCAATTCATCAATTTTATTCTTCTCTTCCATTATTTGAAAGTACTCATTATAATATAGGTTATCATCATTAAATTCAATTTCAATATTTCTTACCTCTATTTCAAAGAGGCCAATTTATACACAATGTTCATAGCAAATCATTGATCTTGATCCTTTGTTGTCATAAAAAAATACTACTGGAATCATTTCATCAATGCGAATTGTTGTAGTGATAGCTTCACCATCAATTTCTGCAATTTTCTCATGCTCTCCTTCACACACAAATGCACCTTTTTTCTCTTCCTACGGTAGCTATGCTTCACACATATATGCTCCTTCATTCTTTTCCTCTAGTAGGTATGCTTCAGACATAGATGTTTCTTCCAGAGTGGCAACATTCAAAAAATTGTTTCACCCTCTTTCACTGTACTCTATTTCTAGAATACTCCAAAATTCTTTCAAAGATGTTGTTTCAGCCTTGTGCAACATACTATCATCCAAGGCTTATTGGATGATCTGAAATGCTAATGCATCCCTTTCTTGATCATGTAGAGTATGATAATAGTCTACAAGACAAAAAAAACATTCAGTCTAACAAACCAACATTCAAAATTCTTACCATTATACTGTGGCGGTAATGGTAGATTCATGCTCATGTTGCTCAAAATATCATCAATTTGCCTCTAATCTTATACCTGTGTTGGCTCCTCAGGTACAACTGGAACCTATCCATTTGTCTTTGGTAAGTATGTTTCCATTGCTTTGTTTTTTTCTCTCCAGATTTATTTAAGATCTCTTCTAGACTTCTTGAGTCATCTTTGCTGACCCATGACAACATTTTTTTGGATGTTCATTCACCAATTTGATCACACTTGTGGATCAAACATTCTATCTCGTCACTTGTACACTAAATGAGACAATGATTCCAAATCCTCAATTTGACTCTTATGAATCTATTTTACTCTTTTCATGAAGAAAATACATAGCCAATTCTTTTTTTATGTAGGAACACGAAACTGTAAAAAGAATTAGATCGACAGGAAATTTCATGTTTCCTCGTATGGATCTTGTTTGATCTAACTATCCAAGCACAAGATCTTATAGAGTCAGAACTCTCAACTAGGTTCTTTATTGATTGTAACCCTTTAATGGAAAAATTGATCCATCTGAGTTTACTCCGAGCCAAATTCTTAATTCCTTTTTATTGAAAAAAAGAATTGAACGTTAAATCCTCATATGATCGAGGGATAAGAACCAAGCACTCCGTGACTTTGGGCATTTTAAAACCTCAGATCCTCTGAATAGGTGAACGGGTGAAGTCCCGAACAAGAGCAAAGATCGACGGTCCTCATTGATATGAGATCAACGACCCACAATTACTATGGGACTTTGGGCTTCAGAGCCTTCCACCGTGAAGTGGCAAAGTGGTGAACCATCCAAAGAGGTAAATATTTGACGACGCTCAAACCTCTGCAAAGCAATGGCCAAGATCCTTTCCAGAACTCCAGCCTTCGGGAGTTCCCATATGCTAGCACGCGTAAATCTTCAGAGTGTCGAATATCTGGAATGATGAAGGCTAGATCCCAGTGGTCCATGTGTCTTCTGGAATGAGTGGTCAAGATCCACTCTGGGCTTCTGCCTTCATGGCTCTTCACGTCACTTCTTCACAATTCTCCCAGAGTATTAAACCATCGAACTTTCAGATTTTTTCCACATGTCCAACGTGATCAATGACCTGGATTTACTTTGATTCTTCAGATCTTTAGGAGTTCGCGACTCAGAACGCCTTAGTTCTTCTGAAGTGTCGGTGATCCAAACCTCTTCCAATCTTCTGCCATGTGGCCTTTACATGGACAACATGGATTCGCTCCACTCTTCGGAGCTTTGGGCGAATTGCAACCCTTATCACTTTTTCTTCACTTCCTCTAAAGTACAAGATCTTCGAACATGGGGATCTACTGACATGTGTTTCCTCTGCCTGTCGACGGACATGATTCGTTCCATGAAGATCGACGACCATGAATGATTATGGAGCTTAAAATTGCTCGCGCTTTAACTTTCCTCCCGATCTCCGCAATTCAAAGATTCTTGTTCGTTGCGAGGTTGATGTCCACCATTGATCTGTTTATCTACATAGATCAACTATCCTAATGGATTGTGGAGCCTGAAACTGCACAGACTTTAATTTTTCTCTCGATCTTCGCAATGGTTCTCCTCCATCGATCTGTCTTCACTGAGATCTAACAGTCATGAATTAACCTTTCGTTGATCTGACGACTACTATCGTTCATACCCAGATCTAACGACCAAGATCTATTCGGCTACTCTGCGTGCTCCTTGTCCTGTCTAGGATTTATCTAATGGTCCAGATTTGTCCCTGTGGTCGATCTAATGGTTGTTGTAGCTTAATATTTTGAATCTCCTTCTACAAGGTTGCCTCCACACATTGTGAGGTCTCCTGCGCTCTTTTAGTGGGCTGCTCTCCAGGATCTGTGAAGAGTCTTACCTCCCGTGCTCTGATACCATGACAAAACAAGAAACGAAGCAAACAATACAGAGAAGACATATCGAGAATAGAAAGTGTAGAGCGCATTTCATTAAGGAAAAATGGTTGAGCCAAATAAGCTCCAGCAAAACAAGAAGATCAAGAACCTGACAGGAATCCTAACAGACTCGTACAACGGCTAGAATAGCTGGTAGTGTACAGTCACTACTACGTTGAGGATTACAACTAGTAAATCTCATAGTTTGCAAGGAAAGAATCATTGTTTTGAAATGACGTTCGATTAAGAGTTTATACTTGTGTATCTATGGAAAATTACTGTTGTTGAATATAGTTATGAAAATAGACAAGGAAGTGAAGGCACTGAGAACTCGAGTGACTTGAACCTTCTATCAATAATCCTTACTTAGGGATTTTAGCATTTTGCCTCATAATTTCAAACAACAAAACAAAAATATGAGTTGGCACGAAGGAAACTTTAGAGATTCAAATTTTCAAATTTGAATGGGATTTTAGCATTTTGCCTCAAAATGTCAGACAACAAAACAAAAGTATGAGCGGCAGAAAGCCACGTTTAAAGATTCAAATTTGAATAGTATGAGCAAATGTGTACACAGTGCCTTACATGGGCATGGCGTTTGGGAATGCATTGCTGCATGGCATCAACAAATGCATATCCCATAAAATAATGGCATTGGCATGAGGTAGCTGGCTAGGCGCACGACACTGATAATCAAACAGTCGTTGCGTTTTGAAGCAGCGAGGCTTCCACGTCGGAGGGGCACTAACAGTTGGGGTTCGATCTTGGGCAAACGCTGGGGTCGAGAATGGAACGGTCTGACTGCCAGATATTTTGACGCGGTTGAACTGATATTTTATATTTTTTGTAAACTTTTGAATGTCATTTTTTTTTTGCGATCTTATATACAACTTTCATGGTGTGCAGCAGTTACAACCGCCAATATCTTTCAAATAAGGTGTAAAATGCCTGTCAAATACGATGGGAAAAACCAAAAAAACAACAACAGTGCTACCCTGCTTCAGAAATCGGTAGCAGGGATGTTCCAGCCATGGAAGAGAAAGAATGCACAAAGGTAATTTTCACTTTCAAAGCTTTGATGTGCTCTTTTGTGTTTGTATATGTCTTCATATTATGCAGAAATATGTTCGACGAACTCCCTGACACTTGTATGTTAAAATATTTCCAGATTCTTGATCTGGAAGTGCAGATGTACGTTGAATAGTTTTCTTTATTTTAGTGATGTTTTTCACGTTGATGCTTTCTTCGCATTCTTTTTTGGGGAAGCTTCAAGTTTACATAAAATTATTGGAATTAAAATGCCAGCTTTCTTCACATTATGTTTTTTTTGGGAAGCTTCAAGTTTACATAAAATTATTGGAATAAAAATGCCATGTTTTTTTTTGGGGGGAAGCTTCAAGTTTACATAAAATTATTGGAATAAAAACGCCATGTTTTATAGAGGGAATAGGGTTTAGTTGGTTTTTATTGATATTATCTTTTACATGAGATATAGTAATATATGAAATATTATTATTTAAAATAATTCATAATTAATTTGTAAATGATAGATCTTCACACTTTAATTAAATATTTTCAAATTTTGGGTTGTTAATTTTTTATTTTCTTTAGTTAGTTTTTATTGATATATTTTAATATTTTAACGTGGTATGTAGTAATCTTATTAAATGTATAGATTAAATATGGATATTTAAAATAATTCATCATGTGTTTGTAATATATGTAGTAATATTAGTGTGTATAGAAAAAATATCATTATTTAAAATAATTTGAGGAAGATAAATTATTCACTAATAAAAAAATACTAATTCCACTTTTAATAAGTGCCTAAAAAAATAGAAATTAAATGTTACTCTAATGAAGTACACATTTTTAAATATTTTATTAAATAATTTTATATGATATTAGTAATTGTGAAGAGTTATTTTTTATTTATTTTCTTTTGCTTAAATATTGATATATAAATTTTAAATGAATATCATGCAATAAATTATATATGAAAATACCTTGATGAATGTCATAATGCGATAATGATTATGAAATTCAATGAAGATGAATGTTGTAATTTAACATAATTATTGAGGAGTTTGAGTTATGACTAATCTAACTAAAAAAAAATCAATACAACCTCATGAATAAATATTAAGGAATGTATAAGTTTAACATAAAGTAAGACAAAATAAATGTCACGGTTTGACGTAACCATCGAATAATGTCACAACCTAACATAAACCTTCATATAAGTTAAAATGCAACAAAACCCTTTATGATCATCATAATATGACATCACATTTGTTTAATGTCACATTGTGACAAAACCCTTAATGAACATCACAATATGACATGGCATTTGATGAACGTTGGAATGTGATAGAGCCATTGATGCCACCATGTGAATGTAGAAATCTAAAATAACCATTAAGGAATGTCACAATCCAAGATAACCATGTTGGAATGCTCTAATCCAATATAACCCAAGAAAAATGTTGCAATGCGATGAAAACATAAAGTAAGCCAAAATAAATGTCAAAGTTTGACATGACATGACATCACATTTGTTTAACGTCACATTGCAACAAAACCCTTAATGAACATCTCAATGTGACATGACATTTGATGAATACCACAATGTGACATAGCCATTGATGCCACCATATGAATTCCACAATCTAAAATATCCATTCAGAAATGTCACAATCCAACATAACCATCTTGGAACGTTGTAATCCAACATAAGCCAAGAAAAATGTTGCAATGTGACGACAACCTTGATGAATGTGGCAATGTGACAACAACCTTAATAAATGTTGGAATGCAACATCACCATTGATAAACTCTCCAATGTGACATAAATATTAGTAACATTAGTAAACCACTGACCCTATCCAACCTAAAACAAACACCATAATGAACCATAATGAACAATGGGAAACCAAAGTCAACTAACCTTAGGGTGGTATGGCCCTAATGGTTGTCACAATTCAATATAACCATTTGGGATTGGGAAAGTGAATGAAGATGAATGTTGCAATTTAACACAACTATGGAGGAATGTGAGTTATGGCCAACCAAAGTCAACAAAACTCAATGCAACATAACCCTTCATAAATGTTGCAATGCAACATAAATATTAAGGAACGTAGAACTTTAACACAAAGTAAACCAAAATAAATGTCTCGATTTGACATAACCATTGAAGAATTCCATGTAATATATCATAATCGTTGATGAGCAATGAAATGCAACTAAACCCTTAATAAACGTCACAATGTGACATCACATTTGATTAATGTCACATTGCCATAAATCCCTTAATAAACATCCCAATGTGACATGACATTTGATGAATGTTGCAACGTGACATTATCTAAGATGAATGTATAAATGTTACATAACCATGTTGAAATTTTGTAATCCAACATAATGCAAGAAAAATATTGTAATGCAACAAAACCCTTGTTTAACATAACCATGTTAGAATTTTGTAATCCAAAATAACCCAAGCGAAATGTTGCAATGTGATAACACCCTTCATTATTTTCGCAATGCGACATCAAATTTGATAAACTCTGCAATGTGACATAACCTTTAATAACATTATTAAACCATTAACCCTTTCCAATCACAAGCAAACAACATAGTGAACCACGATGAAAAATGGCCAACGAAATTCAATTAACCTTAGTGTGACATAACCCTAATGAGTGTCGCTATGCAACATTACCATTTAGGATTGGGAAATTCAATGAATATGAATGTTTCAATATAACACAATCATTGAGGAATGTGAGTTATGGCAACCAAAGTCAACAAAATGAAATGAAACATAACCCTTGATAAACATTACAATGCAATATAAATATTAAGGAACGTATTAATTTAACATAAATTAAGCCAAAATGAATGCCTCAATTTGACATAACCATTGAAGAATGTCACAACTTATCATAACCCTTGATGAACATTGAATTGCAACAAAACCTTTAATGAATGTCACAATGTGACATCACATTTGATGAATGTCACTTTGCGACAATACCCTTAATGAACATCACAATGTGACATGAAATTTTATGAATGTCACAACGTGAAATAGCAATTAACATCATTTTATGAATGTATCCATCAACTAATATGAATGTTTCAATGTGACATCACCATGTTGGAGTGTTTTAATCCAACATAATGTAATAAAAAGGTTGCAATGAAACAAAACCCTCGAAGAATCTCACATCATCTTTGATAAACTGATAAATATAAATAATATTATTTAACCATCAACACTTGACAACCACAATCAAACACCATAGTGAACCATAATGAACAATGGCCAACCAAATTCAACTGACATTAGAGTGGCATGGCCTTGATGACCTTCACAATGCAGCACAACCATTTGGTATTGGGAAAGTAAATGAAGATGAATGTTGCAATTTAACATAACTATTGAGGAATATGAGTTATGGCCAAAATGAATGTCACAATCTATCATCACCATTGAATAATGTCACAACCAAACATAACCCTTCATGAATGTTTTAATGGGAAAAATACCTTAATGAATGTTGCAATGTGACATCACATTTGATGAACATCACAACGCAAAAAAACCCTTGATGAACATTGCAATGTGACATGACATTTGATAAACATCGCAATGTCACATAGTCATTAACATGGAAGTATGGTTTTCATAATATGACCTAACCATTTACAAATGTCACAATACGACATAATAGTTTATGAATGTCGCAATGTGACAAAACACTTTATGAATTTAACAATGTGACATCACATTTCATTACTTTCACAATAAGATAAAACATTTATTGAACATTGCAATGTGACATGACATTTCATGAATGTTTCAATGTCACATAGCCATTGACGACAACATATGCTTGTTGCAATTTGAAATAATCATTAAGTAATGACGTAGTCCAACACAACCATGTTGGAATGTTGTAATCTGTCATAACAATTTACATGTCACAATCCAACATAATCGTTGATGAATGTCATAATCTGACAAATTTATTTATCAATGTCTCAATGTGACATTGCATTTCATTAACCTCACAATGCAACAAAACCCTTAATGAATATTGTAATGTGACATGACATTTGATGAATGTTGCAAACTGACATTGCCATTAACATGGAAAGATAAATTCTACAATCCAAAATAGCCATAAAGAAAATCTACAATGCAAACTACTCAATGCAACATAAACCTTCAAGAACATTACAATGCAACATAAACATTCAAGAACGTTACAATGCAACATAAATATTATGAAATTCGGAAATTTAATCTAAAGTAAGCCAAAATGAATATCACAATCTGTCTTCACCATTGAAGAATGTCACAACCCAACATAACACTTCATGAATGTTGCAATGTGAACAAAACACTTGATGAATGTCACAATGTGACATCACATTTGATGAATGTCATGATGCAACAAAACCCTTAATGAACATTGTAATGTGACATGACATTTGATAAACACTGCAATATGACATAGACATTAACATGGTAATATGAAATAACCATTTACAAATGTCACAATCCAACATAATTGTTGATGAATGTCACAATGTGGAAAAAATATTGATGAATGTCACAATGTGACATCACATTTCATTAATGTCACAATGAGAGAAAACATTTATTCAACTATTCATGTGACACATGACATTTGATGAACTTTTCAATGTTACATAGCCATTGATGCCACCATATGCATGCTACAATCTAAAACAATCGTTAAGGAATGTCGCAAACCAACATAACCATGTTGGAATGTTGTAATCTGAAATAACCCAAGAAAAATGTTGCAATGCGATACCAAGCTTGATGATTGTCGCAATGTGATATCAGCTTTGATAAAATATGCAACAAAACCCTTTATGAAGTCACAATGCGACATTAGCTTTGATAAACTCATAAATATAGATAATATTATTTAACCATTAACCATGGCAAACCACAATCAAACACCATAGTGAACCATAATGAACATTGGCCAACCAAAGTCAACTAACATGAGGGTGACATATCCTTGATGAACATCACAAAGAAACATAACCATTTTGGATTGGGAAAGTCAATGGACATGGATGTTAACATTGCACTGTGACATAGCAATTAACGCCACCATATGCATGTTGCAATATGAAATAACCATTAAGGAATGCCACAATCTAACATAACCATGTTGGAATATTGTAATATGTAATAAAAATTTGCAAATGTCACAATCCAACATAATTGTTTATGAATGTCTCAATGTGACAAATTCTTTATCAATGTTGCAATGTGACATCACATTTCATTAACATCACAATGCAACAAAATTGTGAATGAAGATTATAATGTGACAAGACATTTGATGAATGTTTCAATCTGACATAGACATTAATGTGGAAATATAAATTCTACTATCCAAAATAACCATAAAGTAAAGTCACAATGAAAACTACTCAATGCAATAGAAACATTCAAGAACATTACAATGCAACATAAATACTAATAAATGCAAAAATTTCACATAAAGTAAGCCAAAATGAATGTCACAATTTGTCATCACCATTGAAGAATGTCCCAACCCAACATAACCCTTCATGAATGTTACAATGTGACAAAACACTTAATGAATGTCACAATGTGACCTCACATTTGATGAATGTCACAATGCAACAAATCCCTTAATCATTTGATAAACATCACAATATGACATACCCATTAACATGGAAGTATGTATGTCATAATATGAAATAACCATTTGTGAATGTCACAATCCAACATAATCATTGACGAATGTCGCAATGTGACAAAATATTTATGAATGTCACAATGTGACATCACATTTCATTAACGTCGCAATGAGGCAACACACTTATTGAAAATTGCAATGTGAAATGAGATTTGATGAATATTGCAATGTGACATAACCATTGATGCCATTGTATGCATGTTGCACTCTGAAATAACTATTAAGGAATGTTTCAATCCAACATAACTATGTTTGAATGTTGTAATCCAAAATAACCTAAGAAACATGTTGCAATGTGATAACAACCTTGATTATTGTTGCAATGCCGCATCGTCTTTTATAAACTCTACAACAAAACCCTTGATGAATGTCACAATCTCACAAAACCCATGATGAATGTCATAAAGTGACAAAACCCTTGATGAATATCACAATGTGACATCATCTTTCATAAACTCATAAATATAAACCATATTATTAAACTATTAACCCTATCCAACCACAATAAAACACCATAGTGAACCATAATGAGGAATGGAAAACCAAATTCAACTAACATTAGAGAGACAACCATGATGACCGTCACATTGCAACATAACCATTTGGCATTGGGAAAGTCAATGGCGATGAATGTTGTAATCTAACATAACTATTAAGGAATCTGAGTTATGGCAAACCTATGTCAACAAAAATAGATGCCACATGATGAATAAATATTAAGAAATGTAGCAATTTAACATAAAGTAAGCCAATGAATGTCACAATTTGAAATGCAATAAAATTTGAAAGTTGAAATGTCACAATGTCACAACCTAAAATAACCCTTGATGAAAGTTGAAATGCGATAAAACCCTTAATGATCATCACAATGTGACATCRCATTTGGTTAATGTCACATTGTGAAAAAAACCCTKWATGAACATYGTAATCTRACATGACATTTGATGAACGTTGYAATGTGASATATCCATTGGTGCCACCATATGATTGTCACAATTTGAAATAAGTAACATTACCCTTRATAAACATTRMAATGAAAGATATATATTAAGGAATGTAGAAATTTCACATGAACTAAGCCAAAATGAATGTATCAATTTGACATAATCATTGAATAATGTCMTAGCCTATCATAACCATTGAATAATTTCATAGCCTATCATAACCCTTGATGAACATTGAAATGCGATAAAGGCCTTAATGAATGTCACAATGTGACATCACATTTGATCAATCTCACGTTGCGACAAAACCATTTATGAGCATTGCAATGTGACATGGAATTTTATGAATGTCGCAATCTAAAATAACCATTAAGAAATGTCGCAATCCAACATAACCATGTTCGAACATTCTAATCTAACATAACCCAACAAAAATGTTGCAATGAAACAAAATTATTTATGTGTGTCACAATATGACATCACATTGCATTAACATCAAAGTGTAACAAAACCCTTAATGACTATTGTAATGTGACATGGAATTTTTTGAATGCCGTAATATGACATAGCCAATAACATGGAAATATAAATGGTACAATCTAAAATAACCATAAAGGAAAGTTGTGATGCTACAAACACCTTCAAGAATGTTACAATGCAGCATAAATATGAATCAATGCAACAATTTAATATAAAGTCAAAATGAATGTCACAATCTGTCATTAGCATTGAATAATGTCACAAGCCAACATAACCCTTCATGAATGTTGCAATGTGACAAAACACTTAATAAATTTCACAATGTGACATCACATTTGATGAGCGTGACAATGCAACAAAACCCTTTATGAACATAGAAATGCGACATGACATTTGATGAACACCATAATATGACATAACCATTTACATGGCAGTATGGATTTCATAATATGAAATAACCATTTATGAATATCACATTCCAACATAATCATTGATGAATGTCACAATCTGACAAAAATATTTATGGATGTTATAATGTGACAACAAATTTCATTAACGTCACAATGTGAAAAAACCCTTAATGAACATTGTAAAATGACAGGACATTTTTTGAATGTTGCAATTTGACATTGCAATTAATGTGACAAGATGAACATTACAATGCAACATAAATATTCAAAAATATAGCAATTTAATATAAAGTAAGCCAAAACGAATGTCACAATCCAACATAATCATTAATGAATGTCACAATATGACATAATTATTTATGAATGTCACAATGTGACATGAAATTTCATTAACATCTTAATGAAAGACAACCATTCATGGATGTCACAATATGACATACCCATTGTCACAATGTGACAAAATGTTTTATGAATGTCACAATGTGACATTGCATTACATTATCATCACATTGCAACATAACCATTTATGAAGATTGTAATGTCACAAGACATTTGGTAAATGTCACAATTTGACATAGCCATTAACATCACAAGGTAAATGGTACAATATGAAATACCCATAAAGGAAAGCCGCAATGCAACACACACCCTCAAGAAAATTACAATGCAACATAAATATTAAGCAATGCAACAATTGAACATAAAGTAAGCCAAAATGAATGTCACAATCCTTCATCACCATTGAAAAATGTCACAATCCAACATAACCCTTCATGAAGGTTGCAATGTGACAAAACACATAATGAATGTTACAATGTTACATCACATTTGATGAACATGACAATGTGACAAAACCCTTATTGAACATCGCAATGTGACATGAAATTTGATGAACACTGCAATATAACATAGCCATTTAAGTGGAAATATGGATGTCATATTATGAAATAACCATTTAAGAATGTAACATTCCAACATAATCGTTGATGAATGTCGCAATGTGACAAAAATATTTATGAAATTTACAATGTGACATAGCATTTCAATAACATCACAATAGGATAAAACCCTTATAGAACATTCTAAAATGACAAGACATTTGATAAATGTCACAATCTAACATTGTCATTAACGTGTCAACATGAATGTTACAATGCAACATAAATATGAACAAATGTAGCAATTGAACATAAACTAAGCCAAAACAAATGTCACAATCCAGCATAATCATTCCTGAATGTTACAATATGACATAATTCTTTATGAATGTCATGTCGTGAGATGACATTTCATTAACATCAAAATGCAGCAAAACCCTTAATGAATTTGTCACGTGACAATACATTTGATGAATGTTGCAATTAGACATAGCCATTGGCATGGCAAGTTAAACCCTAGAATATGAAATTACCATAAAGGAAAGACACAATCCAGCATAAAACTTTAGCAATGTTACAATGAACATTAAATATCAAGAAATGCTGCAATGTTTCATAAAGTAATCCAAAATGAATGTCACAATCTGTCATCACCATTCAAGAATGTCACAATCTATCATCGCCATTCAAGAATGTCACAACCTAACATAACCTTTCATGAATGTTTCAATGTGAAAAAACACTTAATGGATATCAGAATGTGGCATCACATTGCATGAACATGACAATGCAACAAAACCCTTAATGAACATCGCAATGTGACATGACATTTGATGAATGCCTCAATATCACATAGCCACAATATGATGTCATAATATGAAATAAACATTTATGAATGTCACATTCCAACATAGTCGTTGATGAATGTCTCAATGTGCCAAAAATATTTATGAATTTCACAATGTGACATCATATTTTATTAATGTCACAATGAGACAAAACCCTTAATGAACATTGTAAACTAATAAAACATTTGGTGAATGTCGCAATGTGACATTGCCATTAACTTGGCAAGATGAACATTATTAATAATAAAGTAATCCAAAATGAATGTCCCAATATGACATCATCAATGAGGAATGTCACAATGCAACATAACTCTTTATGAATCTTACAATGCGAAAAATCCTTAATGAATGTCACAATGTGACATCACATTTAATGAACTTGACAATGCAACAAAACTGTTAATGAACATCCTAATGTTACATCACCTTTAATAAACACCGTAATATGACATAACCATTTATGTGAGAATCATCTTTATGATTATCACAATTTGACATCATAAAAATGAAATTACATATACTATATTAATATAAATTAATATAAACATTAATATAAATTAATATAAACATTATTATAAATTAATATAAACATTAACCTAAGTTAATATTATAATATAACTTTAATATAACCACATAAAAGAGAAATCATCTTGTATTAATCCAAGTTAATATAATATAAATTCAATATAAATATAATAATTATATAAATGTTGTAACATTATATAAATTCAACCTTAATGAAAATTAATAATTATCATTACTCTTATTATATGTATTCAATAATAATAAAGTTATGTATAAACTTTGTTAATATCAATTAATAATAATATAGTAATAATCTATTCTTAAGGTCACGGCCAAGCCAAACACCAAATTGGTGTATGAGACCTGTTGGAACAGGGGTAGACCTAGGGTTCAACGCTTCAACAGCGCACCAACGAAACCCTAACTATCATCCCTTTTGAAAACACCTGCAAAGCCGATGAATTCTCACCTGAGGTAGAGGCATTGATGGTTACAGGACTCCAGTGTCTGCAACGTTAGCTGGGACACAGATTTATGATTAAAATACTGTAAAAAAGCACTTAGTAGATGTCATTCATTAGTACTTATCCTTTGTCTACAGCACAGATAATCCCTAATTACATTGCAGTATAGTATTCAACAAGATTCAACACATGGAAGCACATAGCCTAAATAAACAGATCAGATCTGGCATTTATTCTCATTACCGAGAACTAAGATATTATATCAGATGCTTATAACATTCATAAAGATAACAACACTAAGCATAAATCACATCAAAGGAACAAAGAAATAATCAAGATGCACAAAGCAGCCATAACATAGGATATATGTGGTTCACCCCCAACCTCGGGCTACGTCCACCAACTCTTCTTCTCTTTATTATCTTCAATCAATCATCTACATGCACAGAGCCACAAGATCCTACTTCGCATAGGACAAGAGATTTGCGCACAATCCACCAGATCCTCCTTCCCTGAGCTAGGTTATAGCACAAAGCCTTTACACAATCTCTTACAGTCACTTGCACTTAGCCTTGCAAGTATTCACACAGCATGCATAGATCATTTACACTTATCCCACGCACTTAGAAAAACATCACACAGATGTTTTCCACCCACCCCTCCCACACACACACCTACTCTCTTCACCTAGGTATCTATTTATATATTACAAAAGGGGCCTAAACATGGGTAAACCCATGGGCCAACATCCCCATACCCGTTACATAAGACCAAAACCCAAAAATGCCCTAAAAAGGGGATGATATCCCATGATATCCTACTTTGACTTGCGCTCCACCTTCAACAACCTGTCAAAGTCCCAAAATAGGTCAAACCTGACCAAGGATATCCAAAACTTGGTCAAGGGCCATCAGGCCCCAAACACTCACCTGTGACTCATCCCGAGTCACTCTAATTTGGTTAATTCTACCTCAAAAGCCTCAATATTGGCTCGAGCTGCTTCGACCTATTGTTGTGCCAAGGCCTCCTACTCGATGAACTCCTGACTAACTGCCTTGTTCATTGGTCCTTATAAGCGTTGCTCAACTATAGTGACTACTTGATCTAGTTCTTCTCCTCATACTTCAATCTCCTCAAACAGTTGACAAGCTTCATCTTGGATTGGATGGAGCCTCTAAGTCACTTCCATGAATTTTCTCTATATGGCATGGACTTGCTATTGAACAATGTGTTTTTCCTGGGATCTTTTCATTCTTTAAACTACAGACAAGAGCTTCAACTATGCCTATACCGTTGTTTCTTCCTGCTTTGCCTCCTAGAGTTGGGACTCCAGTGTATTTAGTTTAGGATCCTCAGTAAGTCATTCATAAGTCTCTTCTCTATGATCACTGAGTTGTTTACATTCAATGGAGAAGGTCTTGATTCCCTCAACTACGCTCCGAACAGTTTCTTCTCTTTGATCTCGCACATCCTAGAGAGTGTTTGGCACTAATTGTAACTCTAGATCTATTATTCTCTGTTGAAGCTGTTGAATGGCTTCAACAAGCTTCAATA
Organism: Picea mariana; assembly: GCA_032191745.1. Lineage (NCBI taxonomy): Eukaryota > Viridiplantae > Streptophyta > Pinopsida > Pinales > Pinaceae > Picea > Picea mariana. The sequence goes on along the minus strand of JASDQU010587462.1, from coordinate 47,674 downwards.
CTTGATTCTCTACTGGGTCTTCTTCCTTTTTCTATAAGATCATCATAGAGAAGAGTGTTATGTTGACTACTTCTTTTACTCCAGCCTGCTTGGCGAGAAGTTGTTCCTTCTCTTGCTGGATTTGTTCTTTCTCTTCTTCGAATTTTGATTGGAGGGAAGCCTTCTCCTGCTGCGCAATCCTGCATTGTTCTATCACTGCTTCTTGTGCTTTCTTCAGGGCCAGTGTGGCCTTTTCCTTTTCTTCTTGGGCATGACGAAGGCGATCTTCGGTTGCATCGACTATTCTGTGGAGTTGGGCAGGCTCATCTCCCAAATTTGGTTCTTATGATAGCAGGGGCACAGTGGACATCGTGCATCTAGAGTGAAGGGCTTGCTAAACTCCTCTCAGCTCTATATCAGTTCTATCATACATGGCTTCTTGTTTGGCTTCATTGTTCTATAAAATGTCATGCGAGGAATCTGATACAGCTGTGATGATGAAGTCAAATTCATCGAGCATGAGAAAAGTTTGCAACTTGGTCTTACTAGCTCTGGATTTATTCCGCGAGATAGGTTTTGTGGGAGAAACCTTTCTTTTATTAGATGGATCAGTCTCATTAATGGGATCCCTAGGCGATGTTACTTTGCCTTGATTCTATTGATCTTCTTTCCCATTTTTCTCTTCTTTATCTACTTCGTCATTACCTCCTCCTCCAGTTGATTCTGAAGTAGTTTCTTCTGATGCACTACTCAGGTTCTGTACCTCTTCTACATTCTTCCTTTTGTTGGTTCCAGGTGTGTCATTTTCTTCACGAGTGGCCTCCAGGCTTCCGATTAGTTCAGGATCAGACGATTATATGGGGTCAACAGGGATAAGGAGCTCTGCAGACCAGTCCTTAGTTATCTCTTCTAGGTCCACTTTTGTGAGCTTATAGTATGACTAAAGTTTTTCTTTACTCTCATCTACATGCGCAGTGATATAAGTAAAATGTCGATCTACGTGGAACTTCATAAGGGGCCTAAACTGGTGCAGGGTGTTTGGCATCATACAAGGGACACTCGCAATGGCCCTCTTTAACTGCAAATAGTAGGTATGGAATACTACATTCGATTGCCATTATTTTTACATATCGTTCGAATACCAGAGCATGGTGAAATTCACAGAGAGCGACTCAAAAAGCTCAATGTTGGGGAAGGTTGCACCTTCTGGCATATCCTAAGATGTAAACGTGATGAGGATTTGGAGCCAGCTAAAGTGAATCTCATAGCCCTGAACCTGATCTTCTTGACAATCCAATTCTACGCATTTTCCAGTGTGGTCAACAACGAACCCTGTGACCTATATAGATCTTGTTTTTCTCACTAGCTTCCCTACGATCAGCTGGCAGGACAAGCACATTGCACCATTCTGGATGGAGGCTACCTTGTAGCCTCGCGTCCCCTTTTCTACATCACCATAGGTATCCTTAATCCTCTATGCCAGGGCATGATCTACAACCTTCCCTGGGTAGAAGTCTTGTGGGTTTGGTCCCTGAATGCTCAATCTAGTGATCCTATAGATCAACATTGCATCAATGATGATGTGTCTGTCTAGCAATAGATAGCCTCCATGGTAGCATAATAGTAGGATATTAATGTCGGGCTAACTTCATGGTGCCTTCCAAAAAGTGGTATCTTCATCACGTTCAAGATAGTGGACTGCGCGAGGCTCATAGTCCATGGTTGGGGGATTCTCCTCTCTTTCTTCCCCTTCATCCTAGTAAAGTACCTGTGATGAGAGAGAATGTTGTGGTTCTTATGATCACCTAGGTTGAAGTTGGTGAATTTTAATGTCATGTTGTTGTATAGTTGGGTTCAAACTGCACGTATCCCCTTCAGGAGGTACGTAGTAACTAGTGTGTAATCGAAGTCCCTTGGGACACTGTCACAACTCACCATGCTAGTCAGGGAAGGGATGTAGTCTGGCAGGATAGATGGGATCAACTTCACAAGTCATCTCGATGCTTGGTTATTTTCTCGACTACATCTTGGGATGGTCTAGATCCGCGAGCAATCAACGGAGAGGCTTGCACTCCTCTCATTGATGAATCTTGAATCCCTGCGAACATTAATTTTTTGGCCATTATATCGATTAAGACTTATTCTATAGAATTTTCAACTGTGTTGAGTTCGTCCGAAATACACTCTCGATATCCAGGTCGATGAACAATTGTTCAATATAATAAAACAGGTGGCTGAGTCTTAGTAAACACAATATGGAAACAATGAGTTCTCTCATTGGTGCAGATACAATTTTCAAAAGAATTCTCGGTGCAACAGATGACAAAATAAGTAGACAACAGTGTAACGGATCTTTCCAACAGGTGAGAAGCCTTCATCAATGCAGTTTTTTCTATTATGGTGCAGTCCCAATGACCCGATGGCAAGCTTTCTGGCCATAATTTTTGTTCTAACCATTCGGGGCATTGGTCTAATGGCTATAATGCTTCCAACAGTCATATCACTCTGTCGTGGCGAAGTGCCACTTGGTTTTGTTCCGATACCACGACAAAGTTCCATTTTTTCAAACTTACCATATGCGAAGTCTCCTCCAGAACCTCCTACAACTTTTCTAGCTTTGCTCTCTTATCACTGATCTTTCTAGCTTTCTTCCCTATGATCTGCGTCTTGTTATTCCTCTTTCCATTCTGATTCTTATCTATACTCAACATTGTAACTTTGCACTGATGAGATTTTGTCATAGGATTCAAGGATAATACTTATTTTTTGTCTTGAGTAGGTGCTCTACTTTTCTGTATGGATAGTTTCTTCAAGTCTTCCTGCATTTTTTCATCTTCGAAAACCCAGTCTCTAATCCTAAGTTGCTTCGAATTGTCCTCCTGTTCTTCTATCAAGTGCGTTATTCTCCTAGTCATGAAATATTTTGATTCTTTCTTTTTCTGTTCTAGGGCATGTTCTTCTTTTCTTCGGATCTGATCTCTCTCAATTCAGGGTTTTCCTAATAACATAGCAAATGGGGCATTGTTCTCAACGAATTTAACAACCTCAAATTATTCATCAGTCGAAGTTCCATGAGCACGCATAGAGGTCTGGGTAAGTCTTCCACATAGGGTTATCAATTTTCCTCTAAAGAATCCTATTCCTCCTAATGAAGGAACCACAGTAGGCCTTCCCAAAATTTCCCAAGTACTTTTCTTCATGACATTCACCTATGTTTCCTCATCCAAAACACAGTCTATGTCAAAGTCTCCTATTCTTGCTTCTATAAATTCTTTTTCTTCAAAGATCTCTGATAAGTTGATATTATTGTGATCATTCAGGGTTTCTTTCATTTGTAGTAATACAGTCTTTGATTCTTTATGGGTTTCTACCATGGTCTTATTTTCTTGGCCTTCCTCAGGGTTTTCTGGTCTCATATTCATTCTTTCAACCTTAGCAATCATTCTAGGGCAATCCAAAACTTCATGGTCCATAGATTTACAACAAAGACAACTAGGTCTTCTATCAGGGAAATCCTTAGCAATATCTCCCAGTCTTCTGCAACTGTAACAAAGAGTTAACCCTCACTTTCTCTTAAATGATCCCCAACTTTTTCTGTACTGCGCACTAGGGTCACAGTAATTAACATGAAAAAAGTTCTTCCTGGGATCCTACATCCATTTGTTAGTCCAAAAATTCTTTCTATGCATAGGAATAATATATCTTTTATGAGATATACTAATATCAAACCTTTTGTCTTCTAACTGAGCCCTAGTTTTCAAACCAGGAAAAAAATTATCAAACATACCTATATCCATACTTTTGAAAAAATAATTTTCACTTATCTTACCTTTCTCAGAGCAAAAATCTTTCAAATCTTAAAAATTTTCACTATTCTTACCTCTTTAAGAGCACAAAGCATTTAGATCTTACCTATTTTCTTCAGATCTACTTCCTTTCTTAGCACAGAGCTTTGCATGTGAAGCAGTAGGTCTACGCATAGAGCTTTCTTTCTTTTCCTCAGTTCCCAATAATCACAGTTTCAAGTCCCGACAACGGAACCATTTGTTGGCACAGGGGCAGACCCAGGGTTTGACGCTGCAACAACGTACAAACAAAATCCTAACTACCAGTCGTTTCGGCAACACTTGCAAAGCAAATGAAGTCTCACCCAAGGTAGAGGCAGGGGTGGTTGCAGAACTCCAGTGTCTGTAACCTTAGCTCGAACATAGATCTGTGATTACAATACTCTAACAAAGCACTTAGTAGATGTCATTCATTAGTACTTGGCATTTGTCTACAACATAGATAAACCCTAATTACAACGCAACGTAGTATTCAACAAGATACAACACATGTAACCACTTAGCCTAAATAAATAGATCAAATCTATCATTTATTCGCATTACTGAGCACTAAGCTATTATATCAGATGCTTCTAACATTCATAAAGATAACAACACTAAGCATAAATCACATCAAAGGCACAAAGCAATAATCAAGATGCACAAAACAGCCATAACACAGGATATACGTGGTTCACCCTCAGCCTAGGGCTATTTCCACCAACTCTTCTTCTCTTTATTATATTCAGTCAATCATTTACATGCACAGATCCACAAGATCCTACTCCGCATAGGATAGGAGATCTGCGCGCACTTAGCCAAATCCTCCTTCCCCGAGCTAGGTTACAACACAAAGCCTTTACACAATCTCTTATAGTCACTTGCACTTAGCCTTGCAAGTATTCACACAACGTGCATAGAGCATTTACACTTATCACTTGCACTTAGCACAACATCACACAGATGTTTTCCACTCCCAGACACACACACACACACCTACTTGCTTCTCCTAGGTATCTATTTATGTATTACAAAAGGGCCCTAAACATGGGTAAACTCATGGGCTGACATTCCCATACCCGTTACATAAACCCAAAACCCCAAAATGCCCTAAAAAGGGGCCGAGATCTCGCGATCTCCTACTTCAACTTGAGTTCCACCTTTGACAGCCTATCGAAGTCCCAAAATAGGTCAAACCTCAGCAAGGATCTCCAAAATTTGGTCAAGGGCCAACAAGACCTCCTCCACCGAGTGATTTTTACTGGTAAAGTCTACGGAGGTATACACACCCTACTATTTGAACTTGTGACCTCTTAAGTGGAAACACATGTTCATAACCATTAGGCCCACTTATACTACATATGTTATATTAATACAAATTAATATATACATTAATATAAGTTAATATAATTTGTTAATATCAATTAATATAAATACATATATAAGATAAATATAAATTAACATAAACATTAATATAAGTTAATATAATTTAAATATAACAATTATATAAATGTTGGAAAATGTTAATTATTATTATTAATCTTAATATATCTTTATAGTAAATTTATAAATTTTTTTAATAAAATTTTAATATTAAATAATAGTAAATAATTTTTCACTTTAATATTAATATTAATTAATAATTATATTAATATTAACTAATAAATTTAATATTAATTAATGTTATTTAAAATTTTAATTTTTTTTAATATAAACTAACTTTTTTTATATAAATATAAAAGTTTCTAATTATATTAAAAAGATAATATTTAGTACATTAATAATGTTTTCCCTATAGTATGGTTTTCTCTATTTACATACATATAGGGACACATTAATATTATTAATGTGATTGTTTTTAGTTAGAAATCAATTAAACTTCAATAATAATGTTTTCCCTATAGTATGGTTTTTTCTATTTACATACATATAGGGACACATTAATATTATTAATGTGATTGTTTTTAGTTAGAAAACAATTAAACTTCAATCATAATATTCTTAAACTAAAAGTAAAAGTAGAATATAAAATTAAAAAATATTTTATTCCTTGTAAAAATATGAAATCAAACTAAAAGTAGAAGTAGAACATAGAGTTAAAAAATATTTATTCCTTATAAAAATATGAAATATGCACAAATAATATTTTATGAAAGACATTTAACTAAAACAAATGAAAATTTCCAAATTAATAAATCTTTTAATTAAAAATATGTAATGTGCCTATGAGATTTAACCATAGAAGAATATTTTTGGTCATGTCCATAAATTAAAATTCAGGAACCATAGAAGAATATTTTTCATTATGTCCACAAATTAAAGATGACGATTAACACAGATAACCCTATTTTGTATCCGTTAATCAATAAGGCTCATTAACCCAGATTATTCATTAACGTGATTAACCTCAATGAAAGGTATAAACTATGGCTAAGGACAAGATGGAGGGTGGAAATGTCAACTAGTATTTACATACAAATACAAGCCCACAAAAAAATCCCTCATCCAAATGAATCATAACAATAAATTTAGAAACATATTAAATTTTAATGATAATATTTTTTCACCTAAAAATAGAATTTAGACTAAAAAAATTTTGTATTCTTTTATTCCTTATGAAAATATAAAGCAATGGCGAAAAAAAAGAATTAAATAAAAATTAAATCTAGATAAACATAGAAATCTGATTGAATAAGACAAATCCTATCTCTACAAAAACATATATTTTTATCAAAAGACTCATAGTTGAAGTGTTATATGGAAGCTCCAACTAATCTCTTCTTTCCCAACTGGAATTGGTTTTTGCATTGAAAACTGAGAGTTAAATGTGTCTACTAACTAAACATATGAAAAGGAATGGATTCATATCTGCTTTCTCCAACAACCCACAAGTTGGGGATACTCTTAATCATTGAATAAAGAATCAATTCACCTTGGCTTAGGTCACAGATAAACTACAAATTCAATATTTATGCATCCATATTATATTATTCACCCTTTAGGCTTCCATATTTCCTTTCAACGATTACGAATTTTTTTGAAAGTAATATAAATTTTAACTTTACAAATCAAAGTTGAAATTTTATTAAGTGTCATCAACTCCAACTTCATTGTCCTCAATTTTATCATAACATAGAGTGAAATTTCTATATCTGAACTCCAACTACTCTCTTCGTTACCAATTTGAATTCACCAACTAATTGCTTATCCCTAGAATCTTTCTTTACTCAACTCAAATTTGCGAACTAGAACTATTCTCTTCGTTACCAATTTGAATTCTCCAACAAGCGATTTCTTTGCTCAACTCAAAATTGCGAACTAGGTACACATATGAAAAGGAAGTGATTATTTTTTTCTTGCTTCAACAACCCACAATATAGGGTGTCTCTTAATCACTAGATGGAAAATGAATTCACTCTGGCTAGAGTCACAAATAAACTAAGAAATCACCCTTCCACATTGGGGTGTCTCTTAATCACTAGATGGAGAATGAATTCACTCTTGCAAGAGTCACAAATAAACTAATAAATAACCCTTCCACACTGAGGTGTCTCTTAATCACTAGATGGAGAATGAATTCACTCTTTTCAGAGTCACAAATAAACTAATAAATCACCCTTCCACAATTTCTCTAGTTTGTTGGGCAGCGGAAGCAAAATAGAGCATAAAAAACAAGAACAACAAAGAAAACAAAACACAAAAACAATCACACAATTGAGAGAGTGATTTATGTGGAAACCAAATGAGGGAAAAAACCACAAAAATGATAATCAATATTATTTTATTCAAGGGAGAATTACAATAGCCAACCCAGGCATACAACCATCCTCTCCTCTCATACACAAAACACCTCAGTATTGCGTCTCTCACACACTCACTACACATTGCACTCACATTGTACTCACACCTCTATGGGTATGCTTTCATATATAACATCCATCACTCAGTTACACAAATTGATCATGAATATATCACATAGTTACACGAGCACTTCATAAATAGATTGCATGCATGCGCATTAACATAGTTGCATGCATGTGCATGTGACAATGTGAAGAAATTCATTGGTATGTTTCCAACAATCTCCACCTTGACAACAATTTACCTGATATATAATTCCCTTAATTAATTCATCACCTTGTATGCAAGCCAATAGAAGCCAAACACCATCACAACTCTGCAGCTTCTCTGAAAATACCATTACATGAACTTCCCTGCACGATTCACTCCAGTATGGACCATTATGTCTCCATCAGTAACCTGTCTAATAAACCGATGCACTTGTCCAAATCACATGAATCATAACCACAAACCAAATCACTGCAAACACTGTAGGTGATACTTGTGCTTCTGTGTTTGAAGCACCCATTTCCATGGTCTTGACCGTTTTTCCACGTGTCTACTGAAAATACCAACTACATGTGAAATGATGACCATTTATGCATCGCAATCATCAAAATTCCTACTAGCATATAATACTCGAGACATATAACCATTTTCTTCTTCATCAATTAGGACATAAAACTGAAGATAACTTACAATGGAAAGCCAAAGGGATTTTACCAGTTTCACACTTTTCATATTGAATTTCTTGAGTATCTTCACCATATACTTCCAAGCTTACCATATTTCTTGTCTCTATGTATTTCCATGCCCACGATTTATTTCGCTACTCCTAGATCCTTCATAACAAACGTCCTAGCCAAGTGAGCCAACATATTGACCTCATCCATGCTTGTGCTTGCAACAAGCATAACATATAAAACCAAGATAATGAATATACCATAAACACAATGGTTATATTCACTTCCTGTAAAGTTTGTCTCACCATGAAGAAAAAAAACATCTTGTACCATTTTCCTAGCATGCTTCAGGCCATACAATGATTTTTGAGTTTGCAAACAAATCTTCTATTGTGATTCTGAAGTAACTATTCTGGTTGTTCCATATACATCCTCTTATCCAAAAAATACCATGTAAAACAATTTTAACATCTAGTTTTACTATCACAACCAGTGCTAACACAACATGAATAGAAACAAGATTTTAACAATTGGTGAGAAACTTTCATGGAAATCAATACCTTCCAAATACCTTTCTGTTACCACTCATGCTTTGACCCTTTCATATTTTACTATGTTTGATTTTATAAAAGGATATTCCTCAAACACTACATATTTGTCCATGATGATTCTATGGGTAGTAAGATCCCACAGTCTGCACCCCTTAACATCATCATCATATCAAAGATCTACATGTTTGAGTTGGGTCCTACTTAGAAACCTGATAAAAAACCATAAGCATCACAACCGAATAATTTCACATTTGAGTAATTACCAGATGACCTATTCATACCTCTTCCTAAATATTCTTGTCTTTTTCAACCGATGGTGACCGAGTTACCAGATAACACAACTGATTTTGTCCAAAACTATTGTTGCAACTTGAAATTACTAAACATGCCTATTCGATCCCAACTTCCTTGCAATACTTTCCAAGTTCCATGAATATGAAATTACCTTCATCATATATTCTCAAATGCTTGATTGACCTACCAACACATCAACCTTTCTACAGACCCACCTTTCTAAACTGGACACACTACTCCACCTAAAACTTTGCACTCGAATAACTTTGACCAAATCCATCCAAACTGGCCAAGAAATCCTTCACTGCTTACCTCCAGGCCCATTTACAATTAAAATGGAGTTCACCAAGCCTTTTATAGGATTAATTACATGCAAATCCATGGACACAATACCACATGATACCCAAAACACATGGACCTAAAAAACCACCTGCTTTGACCTAAAAAAAAATTTAACTCATTAACACATTCCTATCAAAGTCTTATAGACATATGCCCATTATACATGCAATCAATAATTTCTACAACTACAAAGTAAATACATTTTATTATTTTTATTATTTTTTCATCGTGACTCAACCATCATCGCCCTGCATATTCTATGTGAACACAGGTGGTGATACACAACAAACAGAAAAAAAATCATCAACCATACCTGTAGCTGAATTTGCTTCTTTTGTGGTGATCCAAGAGGATCCTCAAGTCCAGAAAATGCTCAAAAATAAAAGTTCTCATAATCAAACGAAACCAATTCTATTGCATCTGTCTCACTGCGTTGATTCTGGTCATATATTTACTTCCTCAAATGGACACCGTATGCATAAGTTTTTGCGTTCTGATCAAATTCCCAAATAAGAAAAAAGTCAACATTCAAAGTCAACACCGACATCAGTAGTACAACAGGTGACATTAGCATGACATCATGATGATATCATAATGTTGATGTGGCATCATCCAGAGGTGATACATGACATTTGGCCATACAGTGACATGGCAGAGTGCTAAGTTGAATGGGCATGTGTGGCAGATGTGGTCGAATCATCGCTTGACAAGTGTCACCAGGTGGGCGAATATAATGGTGCCACATGGCCTAGTCATGGGCTACCACATTGCACCCCTTCATTGGTTTGTTGTTGTAAAAGTTATATGGACTCCACAGGAGTCAAACCCACAACCTTCGAGCGTGGGAAGAGTATTGGCAAGGCCGAGCTACAAGCTCGTCCACAATGGAACTTAAACTCTATAGGTGCATTATAATATTCAAGGTGTGTTGCTTTTATGGTCACGGAGTAAAGGGTTGGGGCTAGGCCCTAGCCTGTAGTCTTTTGGCATGTCATACACCCACGACAAAGCTCCTCTAGCAAGCCCCTGACGCGTATAAACTCATGTAAAAAGTTAAAGGCATGGGACCACTATACTGAGTACTACCAGCACAGAACCAAGGGGCATAACCAATGGAGAGGGCCGATTGGTGGGGGGATTATCTCGTCTGATCGGACCTTGGGTCTTATGTATGCAATATACGACTAGGAGCAATCGGAGGAGGGGCCAGCGCATATCACCCTTTAGGTTGGCACTTGGCCATATGGACCATATGACTCTACAAAATGGGCGCATGCCCAACCTTTAGGGGATTACTTTATTTTTATATCAGAGTGGTTTTTTTTGTTATAGTTGTTTCCCAGATTGGGCCTTTTTGGAGATTTATTGGCCATTTGGAGGGGGATTTGACCTCAAAAAGAGGCCAGATCTTTGTAGGAAGTTGGGATTCCATAATTGAGCCTAAAAACTATATAAACCAGGCCCTTTGAGCTTGCAAGGGTACTTTTTTATTGCAGGGAATGTGAAGAGAAACTTTAGCTAATGACCCATTTCTCATGTTTTGAGGGGCATTGAGTCATGTTTTGAGAGGAGATAGTTGAGGCATGTGTGCATCTGCACAAGGAGGTATTGTACAATAGATCAGAAGCATGTTTGTAACAACAAAGAACAATTGTAAGGAGAAATTGAGCATTAAAGATCAATAAAGTGGTCCTCCACTTGAAAGTGTACCCGAAGACATAGCCACATATTGGTGAACTCTGTTAACAAGTTCTTTGTGTATATTTCTCTTTCTTATTGTTGTTATATTCTCTTATTTACAACATGATTAATGATGGTTGAATTCTTTAATTATTCATGAGAATCAAGTTAATTCCAATTTGTTTATAATACCTCTCATTTTTGGATCAAGTATTTTGGTGTCAGAGCTTTTGGTTGTGTTGGAAGGTTTAACAAGTGCAGGATTGGATGCTCACAAGATCCAAATATAGAAGAGGATAAGGATCATTGGTTGAATTCATTTCAGAGATAGAACGAGTGTTGAGGAAGAAAATAATGGTGGCAGAAGGAGAAACTTCTCCATGAACTAGAGAGTTCGAAAAAGCATTTTTCTCCATGCCAGAAATGGTCAAAGTGTTACATGATGATTTCTTGGAGAGAAAGAAACCTATTTTAGGAGAACCTCTTACAAAGGAGAAAAGTTAAGAGAAAGGAGAATCTTCAAAGCCTCCTCCTTCACCACCTTCTTCTCCTTCTTCTTCAAGTTCTACTTCAAATGATAGTTATCATTCTACAACATATACTATACAAAAGCATACACATAAGCATGATTTTGACATTCCTTTGTTAAAGATTTACGTTAAGTTTGAGTTAACTTTGTATGATCGGGAACTAAATGTGGAAAAGTTAGATAATTGGATAAGACAAATTGAGGTTTATTGTAGGATACATAAAATCATAGATGAGGAGACTATGATCTAGCTAGCTAGTCTCGATATGGGAGGAATCGCTCTTTTGTAGTGGGAAAGAAGGAAAAAACATGATTGTAAAAAGTTTGGTAAGACACTCTCTTCATGTCTTGATTTTACATATGCATTACGAAAGAAATTTTATCCTCTAGCTTATATGCAACAAGTCATTATGTCATGGCAGAACTTTAGGAAGTTAAAAGGACAAACTGTTCAAAGTTATACATAGGATTTTCGACAAAGAGATTTATTGTTGGGAATACCATTAGATACTCACGAGACATTGTTTAAGTACATATGTGGTTTTCATAGCTATTTATGGCATACCATTATTATGTTTAATCCAACTAGCTTAGATGAGGTGTGTTTGCAAGCGACTCATCTTGAATCTAGAGGCAATAATGTAAATGTTGATTTTGTAAAACCAGTTAAACTTACTGAAGGAAAATACAAATTCAAGGGTAAAGAGAAGTTTAAAGGGAAAAATTCTAATACAGTGAAGAAGGAAAAACCTACATGCACTCATTATAAGAAAGAAGTCCATAGTGAGGATCATTGTTGGATCCTTCACCTAGAATTGAATCTAGCAAAGTTTGGAAATAAAGGGAAGACAAAGACTACTGCAATAGCTTAAACAGACTTGGGGTCTGATTTGAGAGATGATACCAAGGTCACAGTCACGGGAATCAAACGTAAAAATTATGAATCTAGTACAAGTTCTTTAGTTCATTCTTTAAAAGTTGATAATGAAGTTGATGAGATCAAATGAGCAAAACTTTTTCACATAAGAGTAATTTCCAAACATATAAAGATTGATACTCTATTTGACAGTGGCTCACAAGTAAACTTAATATCAGAGAAAATTGTTAAAAATTTGGGATTAACTACTAAAACTCATAAGAAACCATATCCATTAGGATGGATTCACAATGATAATCAGTCGCAAGTGAATAGGAAATGCGTTCTAAAGTTTTCTATCAATTCACAATTTATAGATGAGGTTGAGTTAGATGTGGTTCCATTTGATATATGTGGTATTGTACTTGGGAGTCCATATATGTTTGATAGAAAGGCAATATTATATCATGAAGACAATAAGTATCAATTAACTAAGGATGGAAAATAATATGTTGTAAGGGCTCACCAGAAAAAAATGAATCTATCAATAATCAACTCAGGGAAAATGAAGAGAATTGTAAATGTCAGTAAAAGATATTTATTAATGGTCGTAAAAGCTAAGGACACTGTTGGAACTAATACTTTCCAAGATTGTGATACAAAGTTATAATATGACTTAGTTATAATTGTTTCTGACTATGATGATATTTTTCAAGTTCTGAAAGGATTACCTCCAAAATGACAATTTGAACATGACATACAATTGCAACAAGATGTTCCTCTTCCTAACATTGGAATGCACAGGTTATCAGTTTTGGAAAATGTAGAGATAAAGAAACAGGTACAAGATTTGATTGAACAAGGGGTCATCATACCAAGTGCTTCTCCATGTGGGTCACCTATCATCATGGTTCCAAAGAAATATGGCACATGGCACATGTGCATGGACTTCTGAGCCTTGAACAAGATCACGGTAAAATAACCATTACCCTCTTCCTCGCATTGATGAATTATTAGATCAATTGAAAAATGTAGTTTATTTTACTAAGTTATACTTAAGAAGTGGTTACCATCAAATCAGAGTTGTTGAACAGGATATATGGAAAACTGCTTTTAAAACAAAACATGGATTATTTGAATGGTTAGTGATTCCATTTGGGCTTACTAATGCACCTTCTACTTTAATGCGAGTAATGAACAATGTTTTCACAACATTCATTGATGATTTTTTAATAGTCTACTTAGATGATATTATTATTTTCAGTAGGACCAGGGAAGTGTTGGTTGTGGAGCCTGA
>JASDQU010587462.1:17754-32958 GCA_032191745.1 Picea mariana | reverse complement strand
ATATTATATTATTCACCCTTTAGGCTTCCATATTTCCTTTCAACGATTACGAATTTTTTTGAAAGTAATATAAATTTTAACTTTACAAATCAAAGTTGAAATTTTATTAAGTGTCATCAACTCCAACTTCATTGTCCTCAATTTTATCATAACATAGAGTGAAATTTCTATATCTAAACTCCAACTAATCTCTTCGTTACCAATTTGAATTCTCCAACAAGCGATTTCTTTGCTCAACTCAAATTTGCGAACTAGGTACACATATGAAAAGGAAGTGATTCTTGTTTGGTTGCTTCAACAACCCACAATATAGGGTGTCTCTTAATCACTAGATGGAAAATGAATTCACTCTTGCTAGAGTCACAAATAAACTAAGAAATCACCCTTCCACACTAGGGTGTTTCTTACTCACTAGATGGAGAACGAATTCACTCTTGCTAGAGTCACAAATAAACTAAGAAATAACCCTTCCACATTGGGGTATCTCTTAATCACTAGATAGAGAATGAACTCAATCTTGTCAGAGTCACAAATAAACTAAGAAATAACCCTTCCACAATTCCTCTAGTTTGTTGGGCAGCGGAAGCAAAATAGAGCATAAAAAACAAGAACAACAAAGAAAACAAAACACAGCAATCACACAATTCAGAGAGTGATTTATGTGGAAACCAAATGAAGGAAAAAACCACGACAATGATAATCAATATTATTTGATTCAAGGGAGAATTACAATGGACAACACAGGCATACAACCATCCTCTCCTCTCATACACATAACACCTCAGTATTGTGTCTCTCTCACACACACTACGCATTGCACTCACATTGTACTCACACCTCTATGGGTATGCTTTCATATATAACATCTATCACTTAGTTACACAAACTAATCACGAATATATCACATAGTTACACGAGCAGTTCATAAATAGATTGTATGCATGCACATTAACATAGCTACATGCATGTGCATGCTCATGTGCATGTGACAACGTGAGTAAATTCATTGGTATGTTTCCAACAATCTCCACCTTGACAACAATTTACCTGATATATAATTCCCTTAATTAATTCATCACCCTGTATGCAAGCCAAGAGAAGCCAAACACCATCACAACTCTGCAACTTCTTTGAAAATACCATTACATGAACACCCCTGCATGATTCACTCCAGTATGGACCATTATGTATCCATCAGTAACCTGTCTAATAAACCGATGCACTTGTCCAAATCACATGAATCAAAACCATAGACCAAATCACTGCAAACACTGTAGGTGATACTTGTTCTTCTGTGTTTGAAGCACCCATTTCCATGCTCTTGACCGTTTTTCCACGTGTCTACTGAAAATACCAACTGTATGTGAAATGATGACCATTTATGCATCACAATCATCAAAATTCCTACTGGCATATAATATTCGAGACATATAACCATTTTCTTCTTCATCAATTAGGACATAAACCTGAAGATAACTTACAATGGAAAGCCAAAGGGATTTTACGAGTTTCACACTTTTCATATTGAATTTCTTGAGTATCTTCACCATATACTTCCAAGCTTACCATATTTCTTGTCTCTATGTATTTCCATGCCCAAGATTTATTTTTCTACTCCTAGATCCTTCATAACAAACGTCCTAGCCAAGTGAGCCAACATATTGACCTCAACCATGCTTGTGCTTGCAACAAGCATGAGATATAAAACCAGGATAACGAATATACCATAAACACAATGGTTATACTCACTTCCTGTAAAGTTTGGCTCACAATGAAGGAATAAAACATCTTGTACCATTTTCCTAGCATGCTTCAGGCCATACAATGATTTTTGAGTTTGCAAACAAATCTTCTATTGTGATTCTGAACTAACCATTCTGGTTGTTCCATATACATCCCCTTATCCAAAAAATACCATGTAAAACAATTTTAACATATAGTTTTACTATCACAACCAGTGCTAACACAACATGAATAGAAACAAGCTTTTAACAATTGGTGAGAAACTTTCATGGAAATCAATACCTTCCAAATACCTTTTTGTTACCAGTCATGCTTTGAACCTTTCATATTTTACTATGTTTGATTTTATAAAAGGATATTCACCAAACAATGCATATTTGTCCATGATGATTCTATGGGTAGTAGGATCCCATAGTCTACACCCCTTAACATCATCACCATATCAAAGATCTACCTGAGTTGGGTCCTACTTAGAAACCCGATAAAAAACCATAAGCATCACAACCGAATAAATTCACATTTGACTAATTACCAGATGACCTATTCATACCTCTTCCTGAATATTCCTGTCTTTTTCAACCAATGGTGACCGAGTTACCAGATAACACAGCCACTTTTATCCACAACTATTGTTGCAACTTGAAATTACTGAACATGGCTATTCGATCCCAACTTCCTTGCAATACTTTCCAAGTTCCATGGATATGAAATTACCTTCATCATATATTCTCAAATGCTTGATTGACCTACCAACACATCAACCTTTCTACAGACCCACCTTTCTAAACTGGACACACTACTCCACCTCAAACTTTGCATTCGAACAACTTTGACCAAATCCGTCCAAACCGGCCAAGAAATCCTTCACTGCTTACCTCCAGGCCCATTTACAATTAAAATGGAGTTCACCAAGCCTTTTATCGGATTCATTAGATGCAAATCCATGGACACAATACCACATGATACCCAAAACACATGGACCCAAAAAACCACATGCTTTTACCTAAGAACAAATTTAAATCATTAACACATTCCTATCAAAGTCTTATAGACAGATGCCCATTATACATGCAATCAATAATTTCTACAACTCCAAAGTAAATACATTTTATTATTTTTATTATTTTTTCACAGTGACTCAACCATCACTGCCTTGCATATTCTATGTGAACGCAGGTGGTGATACACAACAAACAGAAAAAAATTCATCAACCATACCTGTAGCTGAATTCGCTTCTTTTGTGGTGATCTAAGAGGATCCTCAAGTCCAGAAAATGCTCAAAAATAAAAGTTCTTAGAATCAAATGAAACCAATTCTATTGCATCTGTCTCATCACGTTGATTCTAGTCATATATTTACTTCCTCAAATAGACACCGTATGCACAATTTTTTGAATTCTGATCAAATTCCCAAATAAGCAAAAAGTCAACATTCAAAGTCAACACCGACGTCAGCAGTACGATAGGTGATGTTATCATGATGTCATGACGATGTCATCATGTTGATGTGGCATCATCCAGAGGTGATACGTGACAGCTGGCCATACAATGACATTGCAGAGTGCTAAGTTGAATGGGCATGTGTGGCAGACATGGTCGAATCATCGCTTGACAAGTGTCACCAGGTGGGAGAATGTAATGGTGCCACAAGGACTAGTCATGGGCTGCCACATTTCACCCCTTCATTGGTTTCCTATTGTAAAATTTATATGGACTCCACAGGAGTCAAACCCATGACCTTCGGGTGTGGGAAGAGTCTTGGCAGGGCCGAGCTACCAGCTCGTCCACGATGGAACTTAACCTCTATAGGCACATTAGAATATTTAAGGTGTGTTGTGTTTATGGTCACGGAGTAAAGGGTCGGGGCTAGGCCCTAGCCCGCAGTCATTTGGCATATCATACACCCATGAAAAATCTCCTCTAGCAAGCCCTCGATGCGTATACACTCATGTGAAAGGGTAAAGGCATGGGACCACTAGACTAGGGACTACCAGCACATAACCAAGGGGCATAACCAACAGAGAGGGCCGATCGGTGGGGGGCTTATCTCGTCTGAATGGACCCTGGGTCTTATGTATGCCAATATATGACCAGGAGCAATCAGAGGAGGGGCGAGTGCGTATTTCCCTTTAGGTTGGCTCTTGGCCATATGGACCATATGAATCTACAAAAAGGGTGTGTGCCCAACCTTTAGGGGCTTAGTTTTATTTTTATATCAGAGTGGTTTTTTTTGTTATAGTTGTTTCCCACATTGGGCCTTTTTAGAGATTTATTGGCCATTTAGAGGGGGATTTGACCTAAAAAAGAGGCCAGATCTTTGTAGGAAGTTGGGATTCCATAATTGAGCCTAAAAAATATATAAACCAAGCCCTTTGAGCTTGTGAGGGTACTTTTGTATTGCATGGAATATGAAGAGAAACTTTAGCTAATGACCCATTTCTCATGTTTTGAGGGGCATTGAGTCATGTTTTGAGAGGATATAGTTGAGGCATGTGTGCATATGCATAAGGAGGTATTGTACAGTAGATCAGAAGCCTGTTTGTAACAACAAAGAACAATTGTAAAGAGATCTTGAGTATTAAAGATCAATAAAGCAGTCCTCCACTTGAAAGTGGACCCAAAGACATAGCCACATATTGGTGAACTATGTTAACAAGTTCTTTGTGTCTATTTATCTTAGTTATTGTTGTTATATTCTCTTATTTACAACATGATTAATGATGGTTGAATTCTTTAATTATTCATGAGAATCAAGTTAATGCCATTTTTTTTATAATACCTTTCATTTTTGGATCAAGTATTTTGGTGTCAGAGCTTTTGGTTGTGTTGGAAAGTTTAACAAGTGCAGGATTGGATGCTCACAAGATCCAAATCTAGAAGAGGAGAAGTATCATTGGTTGAATTCATTTTAGAGATAGAACGAGTTGAGGAAGAAAAGAATGGCGGCAGAAGGACAAACTTCTCCACGAACTAGAGAGTTCGAAAAAGCGTTTTTCTCCATGCCAGAAATGGTCAAAGTGTTACATGATGATTTCTTGGAGAGAAAGAAACCTGTTCTAGGAGAACCTCTTACGAAGGATAAAAGTGAAGAAAAAGGAGAATCTTCAAAGCCTCCTCCTTCACCACCTTCTTCTCCTTCTTCTTCAAGTTCTACTTCAAATGATAATTATCATTCTACAACACATACTATACAAAAGCATACACATAAGCATAATTTTGACATTCCTTTGTTAAATATTGATGTTAAGTTTGAGTTAAATTTGTATGATCGGGAACTAAATGTGGAAAATTTAGATAATTGGATAAGACAAATTGAAGTTTATTGCAGGATACATAAAATCATAGATGAGGAGACTATGATCTAGGTAGCTAGTCTCAATATGGGAGGAAACGCTCTTTTGCGGTGGGAAAGAAGGACAAAACATGATCTTAAAAAGTTCGGTAAGACACTCTCTTCATGTCTTGATTTTACATATGCATTACGAAATAAATTTTATCCTCTATCTTATATTCAACAAGTCATTATGTCATGGCAGAACTTTAGGAAGTTAAAAGGACAAACTGTTCAAAGTTATACACAGGAGTTTCGACAAAGAGATTTATTGTTGGGAATACCATTGGATACTCAAGAGACATTGTTTAAGTACATAGGTGGTTTGCATAGCTATTTATGACATACCATTATTATGTTGAATCCAACTAGCTTAGATGAGGTGTGTTTGCAAGCGACTCATCTTGAATCTAGAGGCAATAATGTAAATGTTGATTTTGTAAAACCAGTTAAACTTACTGAAGGAAAATACAAATTCAAGGGTAAAGAGAATTTTAAAGGGAAAAAGTCTAATACAGTGAAGAAGGAAAAACCTACATGCACTCATTATAAGAAAGAAGTCCATAGTGAGGATCATTGTTGGATCCTTCACCCAGAATTGAATCCAACAAAGTTTGGAAATAAAGGGAAGCCAAAGACTACTGCAACATCTTAAACAGACTTGGGGTCTGATTTAAGAGATGATACCAAGGTCACAGTCATGGGAATCAAACGAAAAAATTATGAAGCTAGTACAAGTTCTTCAGTTCATTCTTTAAAAGTTGATAATGAAGTTGATGAGATCAAACGAACAAAACTTTTTCACATAAGAGTAATTTCCAAACATACAAAGATTGATACTCTATTTGACAGTGGCTCGCAAGTAAACTTAATATCAGAGACAATTGTTAAAAATTTGGGATTAACTACTAAAAATGATAAGAAACCATATCCATTAGGATGGATTCACAATGATAATCAGTCACAAGTGAATAGGAAATGTGTTCTAAAGTTTTCTATCAATTCACAATTTATAGATGAGGTTGATTTAGATATGGTTCCATTTTATATATGTGGTATTGTACTTGGGAGTCCATATATGTTTGGTAGAAAGACAATATTCTATCGTGAAGACAATAAGTATCAATTAACTAAAGATGGAAAATAATATGTTGTAAGGGCTCACCAGAAAAAAATGAATCTATCAATAATCAACTCAGGGAAAATGAAGAGAATTGTAAATGTCAGTAAAATATATTTACTAATGGTCGTAAAAGCTAAGTACATTGTTGGAACTGATACTTTCCAAGATTGTGATACAAAGTTATAATATGACTTAGTTATAATTGTTTCTGACTATGATGATATTTTTCAAGTTCCGAAAGGATTACCTCCAAAACGACAAGTTGAACATGACATACAATTGCAACAAGATGTTCATCTTCCTAACATTGGAATGCACAGGTTATCAGTTTTGGAAAATGTAGAGATAAAGAAATAGGTACAAGATTTGATTGAACAAGGGGTCATCATACCAAATTCTTCTCCATGCGGGTCACCTATCATCATGGTTCCAAAGAAATATGGCACATGGCACATATGCATGGACTTCTGAGCCTTGAACAAGATCACGGTAAAAAAACCGTTACACTCTTCCTCACATTGATGACTTATTAGATCAATTGAAAAATGTAGTTTATTTTACTAAGTTATACTTAAGAAGTGGTTACCGTCAAATCAGAGTTATTGAACAGGATATATGGAAAACTTCTTTTAAAACAAAACATGGATTATTTGAATGGTCAGTGATTCCATTTGGGATTACTAATGCACCTTCTACTTTTATGCGAGTAATGAACAATGTTTTCACGACATTCATTGATGATTTTTTAATAGTCTACTTCGATGATATTTTTATTTTTAGTAGTACCAGGGAAGAGAATTTTTATCATGTTAGGCAGATACTTTCAGTATTGCAGAGAGAGAAACTCTTTGTAAAGTTGTCAAAATGTGAATTTGGCAAAACATCTCTTGTATGTTTGGGCTACATTGTAGGGGGTGGAGAACTTAATATTGATCCCTCTAAAGTTGAGGTAATTGTAAATTGGCCAAGGCCTAAAAATGTAAGTGAATTAAGAAGATCCATGGGGGAAACACAATATTGGAAGAAGTTTATTGCAAAGTTCTCTCTAATTGCAACTCCTTTACATGATTTGACAAGTGTGAAAAGTGGATTCCAGTGGGGAGGAAGCAAATAAAATGCTTTTGACACTTTGAAAGTGAAGATTGGTTCAGCTCCTATTCTGGGATTTCTAGACCTCCAACAGTATTTTGAAATTGAAACCAATGCAAGCGACTATTCCATGGGGGCATTGTTGATGCAACACAGAAATCCTGTATGCTATCATTCTAAGACCTTCACTATAGCAGTAGTTAACTATCCAACCTATGATAAAGAATTGTATGATTTAGTACAAAGTGTTAAAAAAGTGGAAACATTACTTAATGGGAAAAGAAACAATAATACATACTGATCATCAACCATTACAGTATCTACAATCACAAACTAAGCTACAACAATCAAGGCATTCTAGATGGATGGGGTTTTTACTGTAGTTTCATTTGGTCATGAGATATAAGAAGGGAATTCATAATAAAGTTGTTGACATTTTATCAAGACCTCCTATTACAATTGCTACAATCCTTAACCACAATTCAATTACTCATGAAAGTTACATTAAACAATATGTTGAGGACAAAATTTTTAAAGAAGTCTACGTAACTTTAATTCATGGTAAAAAAGTAGAAGAATTGAATTATCATATTAAAGAAAACATTTTGTATCATTTGGGCAAGTTATGTATTCCAAAAAGTGAAAGAGACCATGTAATCAAGGAAGCACATACTTCTCTTATAGCATGACATTTTGGTGTAGAAAAAAAAGTTTCTCAATTACAAAGGTTTTGTTATTGGCCTTGAACGCATGAAACTATGTCCAAGTATGTAAAAGGATGTACTATGTGTGCAATAAGAAAACCAAGTAACTAAAAGATAGGATTTTACACTCCACTTCCTATTCCTTCTAGACCATGGGAAAGTGTATCTATGGATTTTGTGGGGGGATTTACTATGTCTAGGAAAGGTCATGATTACCTGTATGTAGTTGTGGATAGGTTCAGCAAGATGTGTATTCTTATTCCTTGTAAAAAGAAAGTCACAGCTCAAAAAACAACGCAAATGTTTTTTGAAAATGTATGGGCTCATTTTGGGTTACCTACTTCTATTGTATCTGATTGAGACTCCAAGTTCATGGGTAAATTTTGGTCAAGCTTGTGGGAACTTATGGACACCAGACTGAAGAAGAGCACAAAATTTCATCCACAAATGGACGGGAAGACAGAGGTGATAAACAAAAAAGTAGTGCATCTTCTTCGGGAAATTGCAACAAACATCCTAAGCTTTGGGATGAACATTTGTGTTATGTGCAACATGCGTATAATCGAGGCAAACATTATTCTACTAAGAGATCTCCATTTGAAACATGTTTTGGATACTTTCCAAAATCTCCTTTGGATTTTTTCTTTGGGAAAGACATTGTAGTAGACAGACACAGTGATGTGGACAAGGCTACAAAGTTCATTGAAAGGATTCAGTTGATTCATCAGGAAGTACACGAATAGTTGGAGAAAATCCAAGCCACGTACAAGGCGAGACATGGCATGCATAAAGATGATCATCAGTTCAACGTGGGAGATAAAGTCTGGTTATACATCAGCAAGGAAAGATTGCAAGGAAAAGGTAAAAATCTAAAACCAATTCACTATGGTTCTTTCAAAATTTAAGACAAGATTGGTTCTAATGCTTTCCGATTAGAATTTCCTCCATATATGAAAATTTATTCAGTTGTAAATGTGGAAAACTTGAGATTGTATGAGCCTCCTATGATCGAGGATCAAGGAGAAAATGTTCAAATTCCTTCCATAGAATATTTTTCTCCTGAGTATATGAATGAGTTATAGGATGACAACATTTTGGACAAAAGAGTCTGTACTTCTTGGAGGGGCAATGTGGAGTATCTTAGAGTGGGATTGAAGGGAACAAATCCAAGTCAATCTAGGTGGATGGAGACTGGAAAAGTGAGGGAACAATATCCTCACTTATTTACCAACTGACACCAGACCTTTGGAGGTCCAAAATATTCCATGTGGGGAGGATTGATCCAGGAGGATCCTTGGGTCCAGAAAATGCTCAAAAATAAACATTCTCTAAATCAGACGAAACCAGTGTTGGCATGTATTACATGAAGAGTTTGTTTTTCATTGATGGCAAGAACAACAACAACGATGGAAAATAGGAAAAACATAATCTTAGGAGGAGAAGAGAACATTATGTAGAGATCAAATCTTAGAAGGGAAAGCACTGTACAAAAACATGATCAGGATAAAAATCCTTGATTGTGGATCTACTTCGAGAGTCTTCTCGACCATTGGATCACCGATCCATTGGATCAACACATATCCGATCAAATCAAGGTGTGAAAGCCTTAGCACTTTTTACATGTAGGAGAGGGAGATTGACAAATTTCTAAAGTACCGAAGTGATTTGGGGTCGTCCATAATCAAGGAGGACAACTGGCATGAGATACACAACTCCATAAGTTTTTCGAAGAGGAGGAGGTGAAAATATCCAATGACAAATCCTGACTATTGATTTTCAGGGGGAGTACATGCCAGTTGATTCAAGATTTCAGAGAAATCTCACTTCAATAATTTCCAGTTGAGAATTGAAATTCCTGAAGCTCGGAGAGCCAACATAAATTTCAACCATCAGATCCAGAGAGATACATGGCGATGGATCATGAAGTCTAGAGAAATCACATCGAGAGTTTTCAGTTGAGATCTAAAACTCCCGAATCACGGATAGCCTAAGATTTTAAGTAAATCTTGACCGTCGGATCATCCAAAGTAGATCTCAGTTGTCAGATCATCTGAAGAAGATTTCAAGCGTCAAATCGCCTGAAGTAAATCTAGGCCGTTTGATCCATAAAAGACAAGGCGTAAACCTATGAACTCTGGGTGAAGTCCCGAAGTGAACGAGGACTATTGATTCAAGGTCAACTCATGGCAACAGATCCAGAACTTTGAGTATGAAATACTCTGGAGGAAAGCATATACTAAAAGCATCGAAGCCCCGAAGTGAATCTCGATCGTTGATCGAGAAGGGTGCCAAGGGCCATCGATCTGTTCTTGGTAGAAAGTGTCGAAGTCCCAAAGAATACTAGATATGTTGATTTGAGGAGGACATGTGGCATGAATCTATGGACTCCAGCTAAAATAATTTTGGGAGAGCATGAAGGTTGAGAATTGAAATCATTGAAGCCCTGGGTAGCGAAGTATATCTCGACCATTGATTGAGAAAGGGATCACAGGACCGTTGATATAGTTGAGAGGTGAAATCCTCGAAGTAGAGGCAGAGTCGTCGATTGAGAAGGATAGGTGTCCGCGGATCATCGACTCTGGAAGATTGACATATGGAGGAAAGCAGGGATTGAGATTTGAAACTCCTGAATCCCAGATCATGAAATAAATCATAGTCGTTGATTTAGAAAGGTTAGATCTGATCCACAGAACTTGAAAGGACAGATATAAACCATCAGTTTAGGAGCCCCGTCAAGATCGTGAGATCCATGGTCCCATCGCATTGCAGGGATTGAAGGTGCATGGAATTTAAAAAGTTAAGGGCAGGTCACAATCAAAACCATGGTATCACTAAAGGCATACGTGGATATCTGTAATGAATTATGGGGCGAAAACCAGATTTCCCTCAAACCACCTTTGGCTACACCCGCAATCATGTGGTCACATGAGAGCATTGCTCAAGATCACATCAGCAAAATATTGAGGAAGGAGCTAGCACTGCTAGGCTCCACATCGAAGGTTACGCATTGAAAATTCAAAAAGCATCTGTGTGTATAATCCAATGACACTGATCAAATCAAATCTTATCGAAGGGTTGTTGTTTCATCTTGGGATTTCTTGATCAGTTACGATTATGTTATACTAAATGAATCATTTTTCTTGAGAGGTTGAATCATTTTTCTTGAGTGTTGGAATCATCATTCCTGAGAATTTTTTAGATTCCTAACTTGAGCATTGGAGATGCATAGTGTAACAGATGATGAGAGCAGGAATAAAAGAAAAATGTCGTGATAGAGAGAGGTTATTATTTCTCTATAAAAATTAGTCGAACTATAAGCAATGAAGATCACAGCATGAACTAAGGGATAAAATGCAGAGATGAAGAACATAAGCTGGACAAAGAAGAAATGGTGAAAACAATAGACTATACGAGAACATAAGCGTCAGAAGATGTGAGCAGGAAGACACTAATGGAGGTAGAGAAAACCAGTGTAGCAGAATAGTGATGAGACTAGTAAGCCATTGATAAGTACTGTATCACTGTAATAAATTTTAGAAATAAAATATTTATATCTCAAGGTGGTAGGGTGGTTCTAGGGAGGATTGTTGTCCTTAGAGTTTCAAGTGGGTTCTTGAACACAAGGAGTTGTAACTTCCATATGGTTGTAGCCAGAAAAACCAGGGTGGTAGGGTGGTGCTAGGGAGGAATTTTGTCCTCAAATTTTCAAGTGGGTTCTTGAACACAGTGAGTTGTATCTTTCATCTGGTTGTATCGATTAAAAACAGGGTGGTAGGGTGGTGCAAGGGAGAACCATTTTTCTCTGTTATATAGGTTGGTGCATGCATGAATGGAAGTTGGTGCTTCCATCTAGTTCGTGCTGGAACACTCAGGGAGTTGGTGCTTCCTTCTAGTGGGTGCTAGAGAATCCAGAGAGTTGGTTCTCTCAAAAAGTTGCATCTTGTTAAAGAAGAGGTTGTTGCCTCATTTTGATTTTGTGGTCAAAGATTGATGATGTACAGAACATAAAAGACTACCTATCATTCTAACAAGAAGAGGTTTTCTCCCTTTATGGGTTTCCTCATGAATATTTGTCTCTGTGTATACGATATGTGTGATTGATGTCTATTATTTTTATTATTCATTTCTTTCATAATCTCGATGATCACTTGGATAATATTAACAATATTTCAATAGGCATAAAATTGTTTAAGAACAGTAACAATTGATTCAACCCCCCCTCTCAATTGTCTTAGTAATTTCAACAATTGGTATCATATATGGTTCCTTTTATCTAAGGGTAGATCCTATAGCTTAAACATGACTAGAAATGAAGGAACTTCGACCAATAAGCCTCCTCTGTTTGATGGAACATTTTTTTCTTTTTGGAAGATTAGAATGAGAAAATACATTATGGCTTTAGGTGTTGATGTTTGGGATGTTGTAGAGACTAGATATACAAAACCTGTTGTGCTAGCTTCCAAAGATGATAAGTTAGAATTTAGCTTCAATTCAAAGGCAATGAATCCTATCTAGAGTAGGCTTGTTGAAGCTAAATTTGTAAAAGTAATGCAACTTGATTCTGCCAAAAAGATGTGGGATAAACTCATTAGCAGTTATGAAGGAAATGAGAAAGTAAAAGATGCCAAACTTCAGACATATAGATTGAAATTTGAACAACTAAAGATGAATGAGGATGAAACAGTTAATAAATAGTTTTTAAGAGTTGATGAGCTTGTGAATTCCATGAAGGGTCTTGGTGAGAAGATTGAAGACTCATTTTTAGTTCAGAAGATTTTAAGATCTATACCAAATAGATTTAATCCAAACATTTCTGCAATAGAAGAACTAAATGATGTTAAGAATTTGTCTATTCATCAACTTCTAGGAACTATAACTGCTTATGAAATGAGTATTAGTAAATATAAACCCACCTCCATAGAAGCATCATTTAAAACAGATAAGAATGAGGATTCTAAGCCTGATGAAATTGAAGAAAAATTTGTGAGAAGACTAAAGAAACGGTCATGAAAGTACCGAGGCAAGTTGCCCTTAAAATGTTTTAACTGTGGAAAGATAGGTCACTTTTATTCTAAGTGTCCACACAAGAAGAAGGAACGGAATGTTGAAGGTGAAGAGAAGTACAAATCCAGGAGATTTGGGAAAAAGAAAAGTTTATGTGTAAAGAATGATGACTCTTCAGGAGACACAGATAGTGATTCTTCTTGTGAAGATAAGGTTAATGACTTTATTCTTATGGAAAAAGAGGATTATGATAATAAAAGAACATGAAGTGATTTTGATGATGAAGAAGTTGTGGTTGACCTAGAAGCAGAACTGATCAGTGCTCTAGAAGAAATTACTAGACTCGGATTTAAGAAGAAAAAGCAAAAACAATTGTTGATACAGTTTGAGAAAGATAGTAAAAAACCTAATGAAGACTTTTCCCTGCTAAAAGTGGAAATAGAAGAGGAAAATAAAATAGAGGACATTTTGAAACAACAATTATTAGAAAAGAAGGCAATATGTGAAGCTTTGGAAGAAGAGGTAGTAAAAACCAGAAAAGAGATCTATAATTTTAATGCATTGTATCTCCAAAATATTCCAAGCATTAAATCCTCAGTAGAACTAAATGACATTCTCAGCAAACATATATATCCTTTGTTGAAGACTAGTTTATGCTATGTAAGTGGTTCAAGCAACAAACAACGAGAAAACAAAGAGTTAGTAAAGATGATCAAGTTCCAAGTCAGTAGACAATTAGACCATGTGATTAATATGCCACCAAAAGCAAATAAAGAAAAGATGATCTTTGATAAAAAAAAACAAAGATATCAAAATATGGAGAAAAAAATGCCAAGAAGAAGGCCATCCTTCATGTACTAAAATTTCTTCCATGGTTATTGTTTTTACTGCTCTAATTTTGGTCATAAGATTGCAAATTGTCAAATTAAGTTTAGAGACATGCAACTGATGAGATCAAGAAATAAACAATCTTTGAAACATATAACTAAACAACTAATGAGTAGACAAAGTTGCACCAATCACTTTGACCTATTGAAGAATGACCTCGAATGCTATAACAGTCATAACTTCAGCCACAAATCTGTAAATTGTCATCTGAAGAATTACAAAGTAGATCCAAGGATAAAACCCTTAGCCCAAAATGCCAACACATGGAAAAATAAAGATAGTAAAAAATGTGGTCTAGTACTTTCATCTTAAAAACAAAAGGACCTCTAGTATATAGACAGTGGATGTTCCAAGCACATGACTGGAGACAAGGATAAGTTTTTGTCTATGAGTAAAATAAAAATAGGAAATGTGACCTTTGGAAATGATGAACCCGGTAAAATCAAGGGTAAAGGGATGGTGAGTTTGAGTAATGGTAAAGGAAAAGCCCGTGATGTTCTACTTGTAGATGCGCTGAAACATAATTTGATCAGTGTAAGTCAAATGTGTGACGGAGCATGTGAAGTGGTGTTCACTTCTAAATATTGTGAGATAAAGTCTTTAAACTCGGGACAAGTGGTGACTAAAGGTATAAGGACAGACAATAATGTATATGTGTTGAAAGAAGATAGAGAAGAGTGTCATCTAAGAAAATATGATGAAAGTTGGTTATGGCATAGGAGACTTGGACATCTAAACTTTGACCACTTAATCAAGTTAAAAAATCTTGAGGAAGTAAAAGATCTTCCAATAATATCAAAGCCACAAGATTCTATGTGTAAACCCTGACAAGTAGGAAAGCTATCCAGGAGACAGTTTAAATCCAAGAGCTCTACTTCAATAGAGAAACCACTCCAATTAGTTCATATGGATTTATGTGGAAAATAAATATAGGAAGGCAGAGGGAAGGAAAACTACTTCATGTTGATCATTGATGATTACTCCAGACTCACTTGGGTTGCTTTTTTCAAAGAAAAAGTTGAAGCATTTGAGAAATTTAAAATATTTAAATCTTCAACTGAGAATCAAACAGGTAACAGGTTAAAGGCAGTAGGATCAGACAGAGAAGGAGAATTTATGTGATAAACATGGGATCAAGAGAGAATACACAATCCCAGGAACTCCACAACAAAATGGAGTAGTTGAGAGGCAAAAAAGAACAGTTCAACAAATGGTTAGGTCAATGATTAATGAGAATAACATTGGTCAAACCTTTTGGGGTAGAATCAATACACACAACAGACCATATTCTTAACAAATCCCACCTCAAACCACACAGTGGC
>JASDQU010587461.1:100752-117392 GCA_032191745.1 Picea mariana | reverse complement strand
TTTGAGTTTATAGTCACCCATATGGAGTTTGAAATTTTCACATCTACCCAAAAATTTCATAATGCCTCCATTAGTGATAATTATTGAAAGTTATGCACCAAGTGGACAAAACAATGGGTTTCTTCTACCACTCACTTGCAAATGAAATTGTGAGTATTGGAACTATCAAATAGTACTATGACTTGTCAATGCTTGATGCATCCCATAAGTTTAAAGGTTTGTGTATTTGAAATTCACGATAATGCATGTAGGCAGATTAGGTGTTCTTCTTGAGGAATTGAGGTTTGATAGCTACCTAAGTAGGAGTGTTGGTGTCTTCAACTTGTAACTTCAATGTCTCTTTGATAGTTATGTATTATTTTAGGGTTGCAGTGGCCATATCAATTTCGAACAATTTCTATTATATACACCAATGACCAAGAGCATATTTTTCATCACAATTATATCAAAGTCCATGTCTTTAGAAATCTACAATTTATGTTGGAGACAACCTACGTGATTTTAATGGATGAGTAGAGGTTGTACTTGGGAATTATATTGGGGAAGGTGAGTGTGGGGAATGAAAGATGGTTTTTTAGTTTGTACATTAATCATCGTCTATGGTTCTGTTAGCGCTATCATTTTTTCAGTTAGAGTCAATCTTAGTTGAGTCAGAGTCTATGTATCAAAGCGTGTGAGGTCAGGTACCAAACAACGAATGGGTCAAAGTTAGCAAGTGGTCGGTTGGCCCTTGGATTCAGGAAGGGATGTCAGAACCAAAACATGTGTAAGCGGTAAAGGTATTTTCCCAAAGAGTCGGGTCTTGTCAGAAGAGAAGGTTTTATGTGCCAAAGGTCGAGGCAAGTTGTTAAATAGAAGTCGCGTCAGCAGATGAAGTGACCATCATCATCTCATTATGAAGTCATAAAGAATGAAAAATCATGGCACTCATATCACATATGCTCTGAAGCTCTTATCAGTTTTACTTTACACACCCCGAAGTGTACCTGTCGCACGGATGTACTACAAAAGTCTTTAGCTTGATTCGAAACCTCCAGTCACCATGGATTCAGTGTCCCCTAGCATGATTCCATCTCTCGCCCGCCCAATTACAATTTCTGATCGCTCTGCGTGTATTCTATTCACTAGCCAAGTTTATGCTCTATCTGTAATTCTTCCTGCGATCCCTGAGTTTCTCATGGTTGGAAAGGTCGATTTCCTTCAACTGTGTCACAAACCTAGGTCAATCAAGATTTACCATCTTTGTTTTGTGCTAAATCCACCGCATGGAGAACAAATATGCGTTGTACCATGGAAATATCCCAGAACATAAGGAAAGGCGCGCGAAGCATCAGAAATGTGCGGCCTGAACCTCAAAACTTGGCGTTTGTAAATGAATATCCAGATGTCATAGCATCTTTTGAACAGGTCGGATGCATGGTATTTTTTAGGAAAATCCAAGGATTCAACATGAAACTGGAAGAGCAGTTTGCACTCAGATTCGACGAGTTTCACGCAGTAATCGCAGGAATCACTTTCCAGGCAACAGAGGAAACTCCGTCATCCGCAATGGAGATCTCTCTGTGTGGTGAAAGGTGGTATAAAGGCATTCCTTTGGACATGCGGTGCTACGAGGATTTCATCAAACTAGATTGTTTAAATGGGAAAGTTGAATTGGGCGTTCCAAGCAGATATCTGCAAGAGCCTTTTCAGAATCTCTTGAGAGTGATCAGGAAGTATTTCACCTGCGAGGGAAGGTTTGACAGAATACACTCAAACCACATCAGATTGTTGATTCATTTCACAAGAAGGAGATCGTTAAATCTGCATTTCTTCTTGCACCAAATCCTCAGAGAAATGGAAAACAACGTCCGAGATGAAGCAAACCAGCCAAAGAAGAAACTATATCATGTCTCACTGATTAAATTACTAATAGTTAAGGAGCTAAGGAGATTGGGAAACAAATAGGATTCGTTTTTAATCACAGTCGGCATCCCCATGGACCCTAGAGGATATTCCCCTCTACCCACGAAAAAAGTGACATCTCACCGCGCGGAGGTGGAAATAGGAAAGGTTGCGGAGGAAGGAAAGTCATTGGAGGCTCTATCCCCCCAACAACCGATACCCCGGAGAAGGGGAAGGCCGAGGAAGAACAAGAAAACCAAGGAGCACCTAACCCCGAGCAAGCCGCGCACAAATTCAACCACCAAAGAGTTACTTATCCGCATCATTCGGCTAGAACCCGTCAAAGGTCCAAGTCGAGAAGCCTACGGCAAACGGAGAAGGAAAGACACTGAAGGCAAGGATATTCTCGAACCGTCGCAACATTTGAAGCAATCGCAGCTCGTTATTGCTTAGCTATATGAGGATAATAGGGAGTTGAGACAGTAGTTAGCAGTGAAGACCCTCGAAGTATTAGCATCACAAGGCCATGAGGGAAATGTGACTTGGCTCAAAAGGCAGCTCAGGGAAGCGCAAGATACAATCATACAGTTGTGCAAAGCATAGAGGATGTCGGAATAAAGAAATGAAAATCACTTCAAGGAATTTGGACCGGCCATGGAGAACATCTGCGTGGATCTGGCTAGCGCGTAGAAGAAGCTGAAAGGGAATGCGGTTATGCAAAGGCAAGTGATGAATCTGAAAAGGCGCAACTGGTCTCTCAGGAGAATGCTTTGGGTATCAAAACTGTAGACGAGACCATAAGCATGATTAACCGACTCTATTTTTGTCTTCTCAGATGTGGCACGGATTTTGTCTCCCCACATCATGTTTCCTACCAGGAGGTAGGGACTCTGACAAATACCCGTTCGGAAAACATACAACGTGCAACAATGGAATCCCATCTATTGCAAAGGACAGGTGTGCATTGGACATGCGACAGTTTTAAGAGAGGCATTTTTCCCTACATGACTTCATTATTTTGGAAACACCTATGATGGTCTGCAGTCACCCGCCACATGCATGCTCTGGAAAACGATCGCGCGGCAAAATTCAAGGTCTTTACAATGGGTGGCAGGACTCTGACAGAGCACTTGATCGTCTAGATACCCTGTCAAAGGAAAGCATCAACACATCACTCTCTAACGATGAGATATTGTTGATGACCAAACCTTTGTGGCAAAGACGAGCAGTTATGGTGCGACCGAGCACTGTTAGTTTATATTTTTAGTAAAGTTCCATACGAAGAGCCATCTAGTAGGGAGTAATCAGAGCCTAATTTCTAGGGATAGTAGTTAGAGCACAGGGTAGCCCGAGCGGCACACCCTTGTCTATAAATTTCATCTTTCAATGTAAGCTAGGTTGGTTGGAAAAATAGTGTAGACAGTGACTATTGAATGTAGCTTTTGATCCGATTGAAACTTAATGCAAAGGTCCTGAAGCTTTGATGAAAAGATTATAATTGTAGCAGTTGGATGTATTGTACTCTCTCTTTGCGTACGTTCTTTCCTGTGTTCTTTATATTCATATCTACATTCTGTCTAAATCAAAACGTGATTTCGAATCTAGAATTCACCGCGCGGTGCTCTAGATTCGCCCCATTTAGACGATTGTGTTTCTTCTAAGCGAACTCTGAATTCATCCCTAGCGGTGCTCCGAGTTGCTTCATGTGTGTTTCTCTCGCCACGCACAACGATTTTTAACTGAAAGATTGTTTCTTATTTAACCTTTATCCTCTCAAGTTCAGTCACTAAGTCATTTGTTTCTATCGTTTTCTTAGATTGACTCCATAGCCCAAGGTATTTCTTTCTTTCGCCCATATAACTAGAAAATATTGTTTAAAGGTGTTAAATCTAGCTGATAGTTTAAAGCCATATCATGTACAGAGACGAAGTCTCCAGAGAGACCCCTCTCCAAGTCGGAAAGGCTAGTTTATGGTCTCAAAGTTGGTTTGTAGTTTGCCTCTATCATTTGTTTCCTCAGCCGAACGAAGTTTACAGAGTGCTAACATTCTAGCATTGTTGTTGGGGACGAAATTGAATAAATTTTCCCTGGGAGAACTACTAAAGATATAGTTTTGACCCCTACGGGTAACAGTGGGCCAAACATCTACATTGGATGAAACATTTTCCCTGGCGACTCCAGTGAAAGAGACTAGTAGCATGCAGTAGCACCATTCAAAAACTCTGGCTCCGAAGACCATTTATACCAGAGAAAATCCTGACCCGAACCCTGTAGAGCCTATGTATGATCCTGAGATACTTCTGCGCGGGGTAAGGGAGCATACGCAAGACACATTCTATTATCTAGATAGAAATCTGTCCTTTCCCAAGGACGGGGCACAAAGCATTGACAACCTCGATTTTCACACCCTGTTCGAACAAACTTTGTTCAGGTCTAAATCAGAAACTAGCTTGGACCATATACTCTTCGACGAGGAGAGGTTTCGATCTCTGATACCAAACAAAATCCTACAAGTTGCAAATCCCGCTCAAAACATACCACAAATCCCAAACCCCCCTAGAGCAATGGTCTCCAGATTCACCCCCCTTGTTCTGCCAACCCAACTGCATTATTTATCCCAGAACTACAACTAGAGGATCAAGCTATATGGCGCTGAAGGAAACATATATGCCCAAAAGCACATGTATTGGTTCAACGATTTTGTTGATCTAGAAGAGGTGGACCATGAAGACATGAACATGAGGTTGTTCGCACAAATTCTTTCGAGGGAGGTTAGAAAGAGGTTCAAGGCCCTCCCAGCAGCAAGCATACCCAATTTTTCCTCATTTGAGACATCGTTCATTGCTAGATGGGGAGACAAAAATAATCCTTTACAACTACTGACGCAATAAAACAATATGAAGAGAGCGTCGAAGGAAACGGTGCAAGATTTCTTGGCCCATTTCATGAGGGTCTACAACTCAATTCCCACAGAAGTCCAGCCACCCCCAGGGCTATGTAGCTTCGATACATCGACTCCTTTGACAGTTATTTCACCTTGCTATTGAGGGAAAGAAGATCTGCTAATTTATACGCCATGATGAGTGACGCAATCGAAGTCAAGGTAAAACTGATGGGGTCAAGAAAGATAAAACAAAGCTTCAATAGAGGTGGGAATAAACCCCAAGGGGATGCGCAGTTGTCGACTTCTTGACCCTCGAAGGACAAGTTTGAATGGATGATGAAGACGATGGAGAAGTTGATGGAAAGAATGTCTATGGGAAACAAACCCATCGCCTGAGAACAACATGACCCCCAGCCCAGAAATCAAAACATCAGAAGAGGTTCAGTCTCGCATATCAAGCAAAGGGAACAGAGA
Organism: Picea mariana; assembly: GCA_032191745.1. Classification (NCBI taxonomy): domain Eukaryota; kingdom Viridiplantae; phylum Streptophyta; class Pinopsida; order Pinales; family Pinaceae; genus Picea; species Picea mariana. Next base: position 112,150 of record JASDQU010587461.1, on the reverse strand, counting down.
GACCAGGGCGACCAGGAAGTAAGGCCCCCATTCCAAAACAATTACGCAGATGAAGATTTTGATCAAATGTTCCAATATCAAATGCATTGTTGCGATGACAAGGACACACGTGTGTTCTTGATGAAGGGAGAACACAATCGATATATGAGCAAAAATGATGATATTATGCTCGAGATGGATGACACATTGTCTTGGGAAACAGAGGAATTCAGGAAGGGTTATCACAATCCCATCATGCAGTTCCAAAATCAATACAACCTCGGGAGGAAAAAGGCGTCTACAGAATCTCAACAGAAAAATCCCATAAGGAAACCTCAGCAGACAAATCCCATAAGGAAACCTTCGGTGGATACCCCTTCCACAATCTGACTGAAGCAAGACAATTCGGCCAAGGATGTGACTAAAAAGGAAAATTCAAAGGAGGAGGTTCCAAGGAAAGCGCCAGAAACAAGTCGAGAGACATGCATCAAGGAGGTAGAAAAAGTCTCTCCCCCTTTTAACTTTGAGAACGAAATGGCCAAGATTAAAATCTCCATCCCTTTCAATGAACTCATCAAGAAAGAAGAATATTGGCATCAGGTTATTAAAATGATAAAGATGGCAGAGACTCCCGACACTTTGAACGTCTAGGATGATCACCCTGCAATTTTGTTTGGTTCGTGCATGAAGGAGACGGGCGATACTGAGGGCATTCCCATGTTCTATCTCAATCTCAAGGTCCATGACATGACCTTGCATAAATTATAATGCCATGCTGGATTCAAGCGCGTCGCACAATCTCATGCCCAAATTGATCATGGACGAGTTGGGTTTGGACATCACCAGGCCCTATAAGGATCTTTTTTCTTTCGATTCAAGGAAAGTGAAATGTTTGGGTCTGATCAAAGATTTGGTTGTGTCATTGACCCAAATCCCTTCTAAGAATCTGGTTATGGACGTGGTTGTGGCCGACATAGCCCCTAAATTGGGCATGTTATTATCCAGGCCATGGACCGCGAAATTAAAGGGAAATCTGCAGATGGATATGTCGTACGCCACCATTCTTGTCTTCGGCCAAGAGAGATGGTTATATAGAGAAGTACTGCTAAAATACATGGTGAGCAGTAAGACGTAGCCGAATAACTACCCTATATACTCCATCAACACTAAGATCAGCTCCTCCATATTTTACAATGACGTAAGCTTTGAAGAGGAAGAACCAACATCTGTCATGATTGTTGATGATAAAGCCGCGCGACGAGCAGCAAAGTGCACAGACCCGTGGAACCGCATGGAGATAGAGATGTGGAACATGAGTTTCGACGGAGCCTTCAGCAAGGAAGGGGTAGGGGCCGGCATATGGATAAGTCCTTCCAAGGTGGGCACAAAACTCTTCTCATACAAACTCACCTTCAACTGTACAAATAACATGGCTGACTATGAGGCACTGATTTTGGGCCTGAGAGTTTTGAAAGAGTTGGGCGCAAAGAGAATAGTGGTGCATGGAGACTCTGAGCTTGTTATAAACCAAGTGAAAGGAATATACCAATCCAAGCAGCCCAGACTGAGGGCGTACATAAACCTAGTGCTAGACCTCCTTAAATAATTCTTGGAGTATAATTTATCAGTGATCCCAAGGGGGTAGAATCAAATTGTGGATGCCTTTTCCACCTCGGCCTCAGTTTTTAAAATTCCCATTTTCACCAACAGAAAGTATGAGATCAAATTCAAACACATGTCGGTGGTGCCCGATAATATCAAGTATTGGCAAGTGTTTGAGGATGACAAACAGGTGGAGAGATTTCTCTAAATGAGCGATGAGTTCGCTAATGTAAACATTGATGACGAGTGTTGTTGCGATGAAGATGAAAGAAAATTTGTGCTCAGTAACGACGACCCTTTCCAAAACTAGATAGTTGGGAGGGACATAGTACAACTAAAGAATAATATCATCCCAAAAAGATTAGTTCCATTGGAAAAGTTGTTTGATGAAAACGATGTGGCTAGAAATCCCAAGATCACTGCAAATGATGAGGACGTCGAGGATTGCAACATCAGGACCCAAGAGAATCCGAAGATAATCAAATTACCAAAGACGCTCATTCCAGAGGTCAAACGGGACTATATCAAACTCATGAAAAATTTTCCAGACGTTTTTGCCTGGAGCTATGATGATTTGAAATTCTACAATACTAAAGTGATTCAGCACGTCATTCCTCTCAAAGAAGACCAGAAGCCTTTCAAGAAAAAGCTAAGATGGATAAATCCCCTTTTGTTGCTGCTAATCGAAAAAGAGGTAAAGAAACTTTTCGAAGCCAAAATTATTGTTTCTTTAAGGTTTTCGAAATGGGTTGCCAATCTAGTGCCTGTAAGGAAAAAGAGTGGCAAAATAAGGTTGTGCGTGGATTTTTGGAACTTGAACAAAGTATCCCTCAAGGAAAACTACCCCTCCCTAAGATGGACTATATTTTGCAGAATGTAGTTAGGTCCCAGAATATGTCTACGATGGATGGCTTTTCAGGTTACAATCAGATCATGGTACAACCCAGATGACCAGGAAAAGACAGCTTTCACGACACCATGGGGGACGTTCATGTATGCCAAGATGCCTTTCGGCCTAATGAACGTTGGATATACCTTCCAGAGAGCGATGGATATGTCATTTTTCGAGGAAAAGGAAAAAATTATTGTGATCTATCTAGATGACATCACAGTGTACTCCGACTCCGACGAACAAAACCTTGGGCATCTGAAGAAGGTCTTCCAAAAATGCAGGAAATTAAACATATCTTTGAATCTAAAAAAATCACATTTCAGAATGCAAGAAGGGAAATTGTTGGGGCACATCATCTCGAAGGAAGTTATAAAGATATATCCCAGCAGGGTAGAAGGAATCCTAAAAATTAGCACTCCACGCAGCAAGAAAGAGGTGCAGTTCTTCCTGGGAAAGGTGAATTTCTTGAGAAGATTCATCCCGAACCTGGCGAAAATTATAAAACATATCACCAACATACTCAGAAAGGAGAATGAGATCAAATGGAACCCCGAAGCCAGGAAATCATTTGAAGATATCAAGGTATCACTGACCAAATCTCCCGTATTGGCCAGCCCAGACTTCACGAAGGACTTCATCTTGTTCTCGTTTTCCTCGGAGCATACCATTGTTGTCGTACTGTTATAGAAAGACGATCAGAACTTTGAGAAGCCTATAGCCTACTTCAAAAGGACTCTGAGGGATTCTCCATTGAGGTATGACATTATGGAGAAACAAGAATACGCCTTAGTGAAATCCCTAAAGGAATTCAGAAATTACATACTACATTCCCACGTTATTGTTTACATGCCTAGCAACTCAGTCAAAGACATCCTGACTCAGCCTGACCCTAAGGGAAGAAGAGGTAATTGGATCGCAGTCATGTTGGAATATGACCTCGAAATCAAGCCCACCAAGATGATTAAGGGTCGGGCCTCGCAAAATTGATGGTGCAGTCGAACTACGACATTCTAGGAATCAACTTCATTATTGATCTGTCAGAGAATCCTCAAGAAGAAACAATTGCACAGGTGTCTCAAAAGTTCATTGATTCACCTTGGTATTTGGATATCATTTATGTGTTGAAGAATCTGCAAGTTCCTCCGAGGTTAAGTAAGACCAAGGCCAGATTCTTAAAGTTGAAATATACTAAGTTATGCATCTTGGATAAATCCCTATATTGGAAAGATCCAGGAGGAATATTGTTGAGTTTCTTACTAGAAGATGGCATGAAGCAAGCTATCAGAGAATTCCACAAAGGCGATTGTGGAGGACATCACTACTGGAAAACCATCGTGCATAAAATTCTAAGAGAAGGTTACTATTGGCCCAGCATCTTTGCAGATGTATATGTAGGAGGTTCCCAGTTGCCACGAGTGTCATATTTTCAATGGAAGGAGAAAGTTGCAACACCTGCCGCTAAAACCAATCTCGATCGAAGCGTCGTTCATTCAATGGGGCCTGGACTTTATAGGAGAGATTCATCCGCCATCCTCGGCACAACACAGATGGATACTTACGGCCACAGATTACTTCACAAAATGGATTGAAGTAATTCCAACGAATCAGGCTACCGACACGGTCATCATTCAGTTTCTAGAGACCAACATCTTGTCTAGGTTCAGGTGCCCTATGAAGATCATCACGGATAATGCGGCCGCATTTAAGTCCAATAAAATGGAGAAATTTTGCAAGGATTACAATATAACCTTGGGACATTCTATAGTGTATTACCCACAGGGTAATGGGTTAGCATAATCATCAAATAAGAGCTTTATCAGGATCATTAAAAGACTCCTGCAGGACAACAAGAAGGCCTGGCATAAGAAACTCATTTACGCGTTGTGGGAGGACAGAGTCACTGCCAAAAATTCCATCTCCACGTCACCATTCCAAATCGTATATGGTGCGGATGCGATTTTCCCTACCTCACTAGGATTTCCAATCAGGAAAATCCTGCAAGAGCAAGAGGCTTAGCCAGATGACACACAGAGAAGGATAAATTAGTGTATTCATGCGCAGCAGATGAGGGAGCAGGTCTAAAACCAATCACAACTTCACCAATATAGGATGAAAAAAACATTCTATAGGCACTCTAAATAGGAGGAATTTCAAGTGGAGGACCTAGTGCTAAAGTGGGATGCAAAGAACAAAGATAAGGGAAAGCACAGAAAATTCGATCATCTATGGACAGACCTTTCAGAATCTGTGTGTATCACGGGAACAATGCATATATAATGGAAGAAATTGATGGAGAGTCCACTGGTTGGGGGGATGTAAATGGAAAGTTCCTTAAACACTATCTGGTTCAATAAGGTCTGTTTCATTTTCATGTCATTGTAAATAGTCATTTCATTTTTGTTTTCAAAGAAGGCATTTTGAGTCAGTAGGTCAGGAGAAAATTGAAGCCTGTAGTGAAGGCCCTAAGTTTATGTTGATTTTGGTCGAAACTATGTCAAGAAGTTCTAGGTTATGTTTTTATTTTCCATTGTTTCTAAGTCTGGAAGTCGAATAAGGCCCAATGGTCAGGCACCTAGTCTATTATTATTTGCCACCTCACTAGGAGGATAGAATCCCTGTTGGAGCTAGTTGTTAGCATCGTCATTTTTTCAGTTAGATTCAGTCTTAGTCGAGTCAGAGTATGTGTGTCATAGTGTGTGAGGTCAGGTACCAAACAACGAATGGGTTGAAGTCAGCAAGTAATTGGCTGGCCCTTGGAGTCAGGAATGGATGTCAGAACCAAAACATGTGTAAGTGGTGAAGGTATTTTCCCAAAGAGTCAGGTCCTGTCAGAAGAGAAGGTTTTGTGTGCCAAAGGTCGAGGCAAGTTTTTAAATATAAGTCACGTCGGAAAACGAAGTGACCATCATCAGCTCATTATGAAGTCAAAAAGAATGAAAAATCATGGCCCTCGTATCACATATGCTCTGCATCTCTTATCATTTGTACTTTACACGCCCTAAAGTGTACCTGTCGTGGATGTGCTACAAAAATATTCATCTTGCTTCGAAACCTCTAGTCACCATGGATTCAGTGTCCCCTGGCACAATTCCATCTCTCGCCCGCTCAATTATAAATTATGATCGCTTTGTGTGTATTATATTCACCAGCCAAGTTTATGCTTTGTCTGTAATTCTTCCCGCGAGCCCTGAGTTTCTCATGGCTGGAAAGGTCGATTGCCTTAAAATGCACAAACCTGGGTCAATCAATATTTACCATCTTTGGTCCTTGTTAAATCCACCGCGTGCAGAACAAATACGTGTTGTACCATGGCAACATCCCAGAACATAAGGAAAGGTGCACGAAGCAGCAGAAATGTGGGGCCTAAACCTCAAAACTTAGCGTTGGTAAATGAAGATCCAAATGTCAGAGCAACATTTGAATAGGTCGGATGCATGGTATTTTGTAGGAAAATCCAAGGATTCAACGTGAAACTGGCGAAGCAATTTGCACTCAGATTCGACGGGTTCCGCGCAGTAATTGTGGGAATCACTTTCCAGGCAACAGAGGAAACTATGTCAACCGCAACGGAGATCCCTCCGCGCGGTGAAAGGTGGTCTAAAGGCATACCTTTGGACATGTGGTGCTACGAGGAGTTCATCAAACCAGATTGTTTAAATGGGAAAGTTGAATCAGGCATTCCAAGCAAATATCTGTAGGAGCCTTTTCGGAAGCTCCTAAGAGAGATCGGGAAGTATTTCACGTGCGAGGGAAGGTTTGATAGAATACACTCACACCACATCAGATTGTTGATGCATTTCACAGGAAGGATACCGTTAAATCTGCCTTTCTTCTTGCACCAAATCCTCTGAGAAATGGCAGACAGCGTCCGGGCTTAAGCAAACCAGCCGAAGAAGAAACTAGCTCATGTCTCACTGATTAAATTATTGATAGTTGAGGTGATTGGGAAACAAATTGGATTCGTTTCTACTCACAGTCGGCATCCCCATGGACCCTAGAGGAGACTCCCCTCTACCCGCGGAAAAAGTGACATCTCACCACGTGGAGGCAGAAATAGGAAAGGTCGTGGACGAAGGAAAGTCATTGGAGGCTATATCCCCCCAACATCTGATACCCCGAAGAAGGGGTAGGCCAAGGAAGAACAAGGAAACCAGGGAGGCCTGAGCCCCGAGCGAGCCGCGCGTAAATTTGTTTGTTGAAGAGTTACTCATGCGCACCATTCAGCTGGAACCCGTCGAAGGCCCAAGTCGAGAAGCCTATGGTAGACGGATAAGTATAGATATTGAAGGCACGGATATTCATGAACCATCGCAACAGCTGAAGCAAGCACAACTCTCTATTGTTGAGCTATACCAGGACAATAGGGAGTTGAGACAACAGTTAGCAGCGAAGACCCTCAAAGCATCAGCATCACAAGGCCATGAGGGAAACGTGACTTGACTCAAGAGGCAGCTCAGGAAAGTGCAAGATACAATCATACAGTTGCACGAAGCACAGAGGATTTCGAAAGAAAGAAATGCAAAGCACTTCAAGGAATGTGGACCGGCCATGGAGAACGTCTGCGTGGCTCTGGCCAGTGCGTAGAAGAAGATGAAAGGGAATGAAGTTCTACAAAGGTAGGTGATGAATCTGAAAAGGCACAACTGGTCTCTCAGGAGAACGCTTCAGGTATCAAAACTACAGACGAGACTAGAAGCATGATTAACCAACTCCATTTTTGTCTTCTCAGACGTGGTACGGATTTTGTCTACCCGCGTTCTGTTTCCTACCAGGAGGTAGGGACTCTGACAGATACTCGCGCGGAAAACATACGACGTGCAGCGATGGAATCTCATCTATTACAAAGGACAGGTGTACGTTGGACATGCAACAATTTGAAGAGAGGCGTCGTTCCCTAAATGAGGTCATCATTTTGGAAACACCCGTGATGGTCTACAGTCACCTACCACATGCATGCTCCGGCAAACGATCGCGCAGCAGAAATCAAGGTCATTACAATGGGTGGCAGGAGTCTAACAGAGCACTTGATCGTCCAGATACCCTGTCAAAGGAAAGAATCGACACATCACTCTCTAATGACAATATATTTCTGATGACTGAACCGTTATGGCAAAGACAAGCGGTTATGGTGCGACTGAGCACAGTCAGTTTCTATTTTTAGTAAAGTTCCATATGAAGAGCCATCTATCAGGGAGTATTCAGAGCCTAATTTATAGGGATAGTAGTTAGAGTGCAGGGTATCCCGAGCGGCACACCCTTGTCTATATATTCTGTCTTTTCAATGTAAGCCAGGTTGGTTGGAAAAACAATGTAGACAGTGACTATTGAATGTAGCTTTTGATCCGATTGAAACTTAATGCAAAGGTCTTGAAGCTTTGATGAAAAGATTCTAATTGTAGCAGTTTGATGTATTGTACTCTCTCTTTACGTATGTACTTTCATGTGTTCTTTATATTCATATCTATATTATGTCTAAATCGGAACATGATTTCGAATATAGAATTCACCACGTAGTGCTCTAGATTTGTGCCATTTAGACGATTGTGTTTCTTCTAAGCGAACTTTGAATTCATCCCTAGCATTGCTCCGAGTTGCTTCATGTGTTTTTCTCTAGCCACACACAATGATTTTTAACTGAAAGATTGTTGCTTATTTAGCCTTTATCCTCTCAAGTTCAGTCACTAAGTCATTTGTTTCTATCGTTTTCTTAAATCGACTCCATAGCCCAAGGTCTTGCTCTATTTTTACAATAGAACCAGAAAATATTGTTTAAAGGTGTTAAATCTAGCGTATATTTTAAAGCCATATCATGTACAGAGACGAAGTCTCCAGAGAGACCCCTCTCCAGGTCGGAAAGGCTAGTTTATGGTCTCAAATTTGGTTTGTAGGTTGCCTCTATCATTTGTTTCCTCAGCCGAACGAAGTTTACAGAGCTCTAACAGGTTCTATAGCCCTATAAGATGCTTCCAACTAGGTAGTGGGACATTGCATTTTGACTTATTCTTGAATATCCTAGTTGAGGCCACTAAAGAATCGTTATGTATAGAAACAATTTGTTAGGTTCTCTATATGGGTGGTAAATTTCTCAAAGATTGACATAAAGCCTGTGACTGAGCATGTTTTGTATAAATTGGTAAGTTTCCCCAAATAGTGAGTATCTCTCTCGAAACATGTTGTTGTTCCCCCACAACTACCCACTAAAATTCTCTACCCTAGAGGATTTCAGTGGGTACCCCCCTATCAAAATTTTAGCAAGGAATTTTATCACTACTAAATTTATATTCTATTGATATAGGAAACTACCACTCTTTCTATGAAATCTCAAGCCTAACCCAAGAGCACCTACGATAATCAGATATCTTGGGAGTTTTCTCCCTGCATTTTTTATCCCTCTTTCTCAATAAATGAACTACAAGTCCTTTTTATGTCTTGTAACATACCCCATATTCCACTAAAAAAAAAGGTATTAACACTTTAACCCTAGTGTCATCGTCAACACAGATTCGACTCTCATTTTTGCATGATATGTTTTAGGATGCCCAATAATTTGAGCAATTTTAACTTAAGGCATCAAATATAGACTCTTGTTGCATTCCACACTATTCCCATATATTAAATTAAAAAGGAGTTAGAATTACACTACTTCTAAGTCTCCATATATGTTAGAGGGAACCCCAAAGTTGGTTTGTCATTTCATTCAATCATAGAATAGCTTTCTATCTTGTTTTATTTATGCTATTGTTGATATCCTGAATTTGTTAGGGTTTTAGATGCACAATACATAACTTTAGGTCCTCATGGAAATTTTTTCCTTTTATAAACATAATTAAATCCTCTATTGGATTAAAATAATTTATGCTCTAAGTCACATATGAGTTAGGGTGTCAAATCTTAACCCATGAACACAACTATGAAACTTAAATCAACATGGAGACTTGAATTCATAAGGAGAGAAAGAATAGACTGACGTGGGGTAATTTTACCATGCCACTAGTGTTTTCCCTGGAACGAAAGTTTGAATTCCAACTCCAGAGCCAAGGTGTAGGGTTAGACTCCATTTTCTTCTCTCCAGGTAAACAATATTCTCCAAGAATAGTTATGAAAGAGGTTTACTCATTATTTGCATCTCTTTTATTTTATACATCTGCGTGAATGAGTCTATTTCTGGGTGCAAATTTATGTAATAGTAAGAATAGGTTGTCTCTATTTTTGCCCAAGTTTTCAAAGAGTAACTTTCCTTTATTTTTTTTCAATGTCATCATTGTTTTTAGCTTGAGTTTATGTAATACTCCTCACGTCAAACAAGAGATTCGTCAACCCCTCTAGTTCAGTACCCAACAATCTACAAATTTTTAGAGATTTTGTCTTCGCTTGTTACAGTCTTTCTGAGTGATCCGAGTCAATAAATTGTTAAATATTTCATGATATTACAGATTATGAGGAGTCTATAAGTTTTACAGAGAAAAAACTCCTGATTTTTTTCGTCCACCAAAAAGAATATAATTTGCATGCTACAACAACTTTAATTATGATTCTTCTCACCTAGAAAGGAAATTTCCTTAGGCTTCTTTGAAGATTAGGATAACTACCCGTTCATTAATGTACAAGGATTTCCCGGAAAACATTTCAAAAAAATGAATAGTAAAACCCTTAATCTTCATTACCGACCTTCTTACAATTTTTCTTCTTAGTAAAATGCCCTTTACATTTTGGTTATGGGTTTAACCAAGCCATATTCATTTTGGTTTATAAATTTACACTGCATGCAATATAGTTATATGTTTACTCAATTATGTACCAACCCAGCACTCTCACGAAGAATGTGATCAAACATTTGATTCTGTAACAATCTAGTACTCACACAAAGAATGTGAATAAACACTCAATGTTAAGCAATTCCCATGTTTCAACTGATCTTTGAAATTTTGAAAGAGAACTCATGTGTAAGGTTTAATGATGGGTTCTTTTGTTTGCGTGGAAACCCATCAGAGGAAAAGGGCTTCCATCGTTGTTTGGGCTTCATCCAAACTCAACTTTCGACACAGGTAAATTTGTCTTTTGTGTATCATATTTATTGATTAATTAGGTAATGGATACATATCCATAATTATATGCTCTGTGATTTTGTTTAAACAGAAGGAATATGCACTCTTTTAATATCAAACTACATACCCAGCATTCAAATTGCGTTCATAACTTGGAAGAATGGGTAAGTTTAAATATTTGAAAGGCATGATTAATTATTTAAGTTCCTAACACTGTATTCAATAGATATTATACTAAATGTCTCCCTTTTATTTCTATAGGCAGAAAAAGGATCCCCTTCTCAAGGATCCTCATGACTACCAGCAAAGTATTCGGGTTCCAAAAAGGTGTTGCATTATGTTGTCATTGATGTCAAAGGATCGATTTCACAGAGTTGATGTCTTGTCATAGTATCATTGATGTATTGATTGATGGCCTTTGTTTTCAAAGGATTGATGTAATAGATGTCAAGTGGTGTCATGTTGGTTACTTGGGCTGACCCAGGTTCTAATCTCTAACAGGTTTTCAACAAAACCCTCAAACTATTGGCCCTCCTGGTAAACCATAAGGAAATGCTATGCACAGAGTGCACAACGTAATCTCACCTGAGATAGCTTTATGGGGGACTGCAATACTCAGGGGTTTGCAGTCTAGGAATGAATGGGGATTGTGTTTAGATCATTTTCTTTATACATCATCATCACTGATCATTTATCTACTTCTATGATTCATTGATCTTTAAACATATGCATGCATGTTGTTATAACTAATTTAAACATTCATTCTTGAACTAATAATTATCAGAATAGTAAAATCATTCATTAACAATCACATAGAATATAGTATTTTACCATGGTTCACCCCCTCTTAGGGCTACATCCACAAAGATATGGATTATCT
>JASDQU010587461.1:79650-100625 GCA_032191745.1 Picea mariana | reverse complement strand
ATCAAATAGTACTATGACTTGTCAATGCTTGATGCATCCCATAAGTTTAAAGGTTTGTGTATTTGAAATTCACGATAATGCATGTAGGCAGATTAGGTGTTCTTCTTGAGGAATTGAGGTTTGATAGCTACCTAAGTAGGAGTGTTGGTGTCTTCAACTTGTAACTTCAATGTCTTTTTGATAGTTACGTATTATTTTAGGGTTGCAGTGGCCATATCAATTTCAAACAATTTCTATTATATACACTAATGACCAAGAGCATATTTTTCATCACAATTATATCAAAGTCCATGTCTTTAGAAATATACAATTTATGTTGGAGACAACCTATGTGATTTTAATGGATGAGTAGAGGTTGTACTTGGGAATTATCTTGGGGAAGGTGAGTGTGGGGAATGAAAGATAGTTTTTTAGTTTGTACATTAATCATCATCTATGGTTCTGTTAGCGCTGTCATTTTTTCAGTTAGAGTCAGTCTTAGTTGAGTCAGAGTCTGTGTGTCAAAGCATGTGAGGTTAGGTACTGAACAACGAATGGGTCAAAGTTAGCAAGTGGTCGGTTGGCCCTTAGATTAAGGAAGGGATGTCAAAACCAAAACATGTGTAAGCAGTAAAGGTATTTTCCCAAAGAGTCGGGTCCTGTCAGAAGAGAAGGTTTTACGTGCCAAAGGTCGAGGCAAGTTGTTAAATAGAAGTCGCGTCAGCAGATGAAGTGACCAATATCATCTCATTATGAAGTCAGAAAGAATGAAAAATCATGGCACTCGTATCACATATGCTTTGAAGCTCTTATCAGTTGTACTTTACATGCCCCGAAGTGTACCCGTCGCATGGATGTACTGCAAAAGTCTTTAGCTTGCTTCGAAACCTCCAGTCACCATGGATTCAGTGTCCCCTAGCACGATTCCATCTCTCGCCCGCCCAATTATAATTTTCGATCGCTCTGTGTGTATTCTATTCACCAGCCAAGTTTATGCTCTATCTGTAATTCTTCCTACGATCCCTGAGTTTCTCATGGTTGGAAAGGTCAATTTCCTTCAACTGTGTCACAAACCCAGGTCAATCAAGATTTACCATCTTTGTTTTGTGCTAAATCCACCGCGCGGAGAACAAATACGCGTTGTACCATGGAAATATCCCAGAACATAAGGAAAGGCGCGTGAAGCAGCAGAAATGTGAACCTCAAAACTTGGCGTTTGTAAATGAATATCCAGATGTCATAGCATCTTTTGAACAGGTCAGATGCATGGTATTTTGTAGGAAAATCCAAGGATTCAACGTGAAACTGGCGGAGCAGTTTGCACTCAGATTCGACGAGTTTCGCGTAGTAATCACAGGAATCACTTTGCAAGCAACAGAGGAAACTCTGTCAGCCGCAATAGAGATCTCTCTGTGTGGTGAAAGGTGGTATAAAGGCATTCCTTTGGACACGCGGTGCTACGAGGATTTCATCAAACTAGACTGTTTAAATGGGAAAGTCGAATTGGGCGTTCCAAGCAAATATCTGCAAGAGCCTTTTCAGAATCTCTTGAGAGCGATCAGGAAGTATTTCACCTGCGAGGGAAGGTTTGACAGAATACACTCAAACCACATCAGATTTTTGATGCATTTCACAAGAAGAAGATCGTTAAATCTACATTTCTTCTTGCACCAAATCCTCCGAGAAATGGCAAACAGCGTCCGAGATGAAGCAAACCAGCCAAAGAAGAAACTATCTCATGTCTCGCTGATTAAATTATTGATAGTTAAGGAGTTGATGAGATTGGGAAACAAATGGGATTCATTTTTAATCACGGTCGGCATCCCCATGGACCCTAGAGGATATTCCCCTCTACCCACAGAAAAAGTGACATCTCACCGCGCGGAGGTGGAAATAGGAAAGGTTGCAGAGGAAGGAAAGTCATTGGAGGCTCTATCCCCCCAACAACCGATACCCCAGAGAAGGGGAAGGCCGAGGAAGAACAAGGAAACCAAGGACGCCCTAACCCCGAGCAAGTCGCGCGCAAATTCAACCACCGAAGAGTTACTTATCTGCACCATTCGGCTGGAACCCGTCAAAGGCCCAAGTCGAGAAGCCTACGGAAAACAGAGAAGGAAAGACACTGAAGGCATGGATATTCTCTAACCATCGCAACATTTGAAGCAATCGCAGCTCGTTATTGCTTAGCTATATGAGGATAACAGGGAGTTGAGACAGTAGTAAGCAGTGAAGACCCTCGAAGTATTAGCATCACAAGGCCACGAGGGAAACGTGACTTGGCTCAAAAGGCATCTCAGGGAAGCGCAAGATACAATCATACAGTTGCGCAAAGCATAGAGGATGTCGGAATAAAGAAATGAAAATCACTTCAAGGAATGTGGACCGGCCATGGAGAACATCTGCATGGATCTGGCCAGTGCGCAGAAGAAGCTAAAAGGGAATGTGGTTATGAAAAGGCAAGTGATGAATCTGAAAAGGTGCAACTAGTCTCTCAGGAGAACGCTTTGGGTATCAAAACTGCAGGCGAGACCATAAGCATGATTAACCGAGTCCATTTTTTTCTTCTCAAATGTGGCACGGATTTTGTCTCCCCACATCCTGTTTCCTACCGGAAGGTAGGGACTCTAACAAATACCCGTTCGGAAAACATACGATGCGCAGCAATGGAATCCCATCTATTGCAAAGGACAGGTGTGCGTTGGACATGCGACAGTTTGAAGAGAGGCATGTTTCCCTACATTACTTCATTATTTTGGAAACACCTACGATGGTCTACAGTCACCCGCCACATGCATGCTCTGGAAAACGATCGCGCGGTAAAAGTCAAGGTATTTACAATGGGTGGCAGGACTCTGACAGAGCACTTGATCATCTAGATACCATGTCAAAGGAAAGAATCGACACATCACTCTCTAATGATGAGATATTGTTGATGACAGAACCTTCGTGGCAAAGACGAGCAGTTATGGTGCGACCGAGCACTGTCAGTTTATATTTTTAGTAAAGTTCCATACGAAGAGCCATCTAGCAGGGAGTAATCAGAGCCTAATTTCTAGGGATAGTAGTTAGAGCATAGGGTAGCCTGAGCGGCACACCCTTGTCTATATATTTCATCTTTTCAATGTAAGCTAGGTTGGTTGGAAAAATAGTGTAGACAGTGACTATTGAATGTAGCTTTTGATCTGATTGAAACTTAATGCAAAGGTCCTGAAGCTTTGATGAAAAGATTCTAATTGTAGCAGTTGGATGTATTGTACTCTCTCTTTGCGTACGTTCTTTCCTGTGTTCTTTATGTTCATATCTACATTCTGTTTAAATCAAAACGTGATTTTGAATCTAGAATTCACCACGCGATGCTCTAGATTCACCCCATTTAGACGACTGTGTTTCTTCTAAGCGAACTCTGAATTCATCCCTAGTGGTGCTCCGAGTTGCTTCATGTGTGTTTCTCTCGCCACACACAACGATTTTTAACTGAAAGATTGTTACTTATTTAACCTTTATCCTCTCAAGTTCAGTCACTAAGTCATTTGTTTCTATCGTTTTCTTAAATTGACTCCATAGCCCAAGGTATTTCTTTCTTTCGCCCATAGAACTAGAAAATATTGTTTAAAGGTGTTAAATATAGCTGATATCTTAAATCCATATCATGTACAGAGACGAAGTCTCCAGAGAGACCCCTCTCTAGGTCGGAAAGGCTAGTTTCTGGTCTCAAATTTGGTTTGTAGTTTGCCTCTATCATTTGTTTCCTCAGCCGAACAAAGTTTACAGAGCGCTAACATTCTAGCGTTGTTGTTGGGGACGGAATTGAATAAATTTTCCCTGGGAGAACTACTAAAGATATAGTTTTGACCCCTAAGGGTAACAATGGGCCAAATATCTACATTGGATGAAACATTTTCCCTAGCGACTCTAGTGAAAGAGACTAGTAGCACATAGTAGCGCCATTCAGAAACTCTAGCTCTGAAGACCATTTATACCAGAGCAAATCCTGACCCAAACCCTGTAGAGCCCGTGTATGATCCCGAGATACTTCTACGCAGGGTAAGGGAGCATACGCAAGACCCGTTCTATTACCTAGATGTTGGTTGTGGAGCCTGATTATCTTCCTGATTTATAGGTCTTTTACTTTCAGCCGTGTTTATACCCCATGAAGTATTTACACCCCAGAAGTATGTACACTCTTCCACGTGGGGGAGTGCAGAGGGGGGGTACCCCCTTTTCAAGGTCCGGGGGGCCTATCCCCCCAGCTGGGGGGTCTGGGGGCAAGCAGACCCCCAGCGAGGGTTCGGGGGCAGCGTCCCCCGATGGGGGTTCAGGGGCGAAGCCCTCAAAGCAAAAATTGCCTTATAAAAGTATATTGTAATTTCATTGTAAATCTAGATCGTTCATTATAAGGTCGCAGATCTAACGGTAGAGATTATGTTAGGGTTTTTTTCCCTAGAAGGCAACCCTCTTTTATGAGGGAAATGTATTGCGGATATGGTTGATGGTGAATATTGTATTCTGAGAGAGGAGACTGTGAGAGAGAGAAGAGGAAGTTACAGCGGGTTTTGATGTAGGTTGTATCCCTTCATTTGCTGGATAATAATAAAGGAAGGACCTGGCAATTTCTCTCGTGGATGTAGCCCACACTAGGTGAACCACGTAAATCTGTGTCTCTCTTGTATTGTGTGTCTTCTATGTTTTGTTTCTGCATTTGTTTTATTTTATTGCTCCGCGGTCCTCTTTTTCTAACACTAGATAAAAATCTGTCCTTTCCCAAGGACGGGGCACAAAGCATTGACAACCTCGATTTTCACACCCTGTTCGAACAAACTTTGTTCAGGTCTAAATCAGAAACTAGCTTGGACCATAAAGTCTTCGACGAGGAGAGGTTTCGATCTCTGATACCAAACAAAATCCTGCAAGTTCCAAATCCCACTCAGAACATACCACAAATCCCAAACCCCCCTAGAGCAATGGTCGCCAGATTCACCCCCCTTGTTTTTCCAACCCAACTGCATTATTTATCCCAGAACTACAGCTAGAGGATCAAGCTATATGGCGCTGAAGGAAACGTATCTGCCCAAAAGCACATGTATTGGTTCAACGATTTTGTTGATCTAGAAGAGGTGGACCATGAAGATGTGAACATGAGGTTGTTCGCACAGATTCTTTTGAGGGAGGTTAGAAAGAGGTTCAAGGCCCTCCCATCAGAAAGCATACCCGATTTTGCCACATTTGAGACATCATTCATCGCTATATGGGGAGACAAAAATAATCCTTTACAACTACTGATGCAATAAAACAATATGAAGAGAGCGTCGGAGGAAATGGTGCAATATTTCTTGACCCATTTCATGAGGGTCTACAACTCAATTCCCACAGAAGTCCAGCCACCCCCCAGGGTTGTGTAGCTTCAATACGTTGACTCCTTTGAAAGCTATTTCACCTTGCTATTGAGGGAAAGAAGATCTGCTAATTTATACGCCATGATGAGTGACACAATCGAAGTCAAGGTAAACCTGATGGGGTCAGGAAAGATAAAACAAAGATTCAATAGAGGAGGGAATAAACCCCAAGGGGATGCGCAGCCATTGACTTCTTGACCCTCGAAGGACAAGTTCAAATGGATGATGAAGACGATGGAGAAGTTGATGAAAAGAATGTCTATGGGAAACAAACCCGTCACCCGAGAACAGCATGAACCCCAGACCAGAAATCAAAACATCGGAAGAGATTCGATCCCACATATCAAGCAGAGGGAATAGAGAGACCAGGGCAACCAAAAAATAAGGCCCCCGTTCCAAAACAATTACGCAGATGAAGATTTTGATCAAATGTTCCAATATCAAATGCATTGTTGCGATGACAAGGACACACGTGTGTTCTTGACGAAGGGAGAACACGATCAATATATGAGCAAAAATGATGATATTATGCTCGATACGGATGACACGTTTTCTTGGGAAATGGAGGAATTCAGGAAGGGTTATCACAATCCCATCATGCAGTTCCAAAATCAATACAACCTCAGGAGGAAAAAGGCGTCTACAGAATCTCAGCACAAAATCCCATAAGGAAACCTCATCAGACAAATCCCATAAGGAAACCTTCGGTGGATACCCCTTCCACAATCTGACTAAAGCAAGACAACTCGGCCAAGGATGTGACTAAAACGGAAAATTCAAAGGAGGAGGTTCCAAGGAAAGCACCAGAAACAAGCCGAGAGACATGCGTCAAGGAGGTAGAAAAAGTCTCTCCCCCTTTTAACTTTGAGAACGAAATGGCCAAGATTAAAATCTCCATCCCTTTCAATGAACTCATCAAGAAATAAGAATATCAGCATCAAATTATTAAAATGATAAAGATGGCAGAGACTCTCGACACTTTGAACGCCCAGAATGATCACCCTGCCATTTTGTTTGGTTTGCGCGTGAAGGAGATGGGCGATACTGAGTGCATTCCCATGTTCTATGTCAGTCTCAAGGTCCATGACATGACCTTTCATAATGCCATGCTAGATTCGAGCGCGTCGCACAATCTCATGCCCAAATTGATCATGGACGAGTTGGGTTTGGACATCACCAGGCCCTTAAGGATCTTTTTTCTTTTGATTCAAGGAAAGTGAAATGTTTGGGTCTGATCAAAGATTTGGTTGTGTCGCTGGCCCAAATCCCTTCTAAGAATCTGGTTATGGACGTGGTTGTGGCCGATATAGCCCCTAAATTGGGCATGTTATTATCCAAGTCATGGGCCGCGAAATTGAAGGGAAATCTGCAAATGGATATGTCGTACGCCACCATTCTTGTCTTCGGCCAAGAGAGATGGTTATATAGAGAAGTACTGCTAAAATACATGGTGAGCAGTAAGACGCAGCCAAATAACTACCCTATATACTCCGTCAACACTGAGATCGGCTCCTCCATATTTTACAATGACCTAAGCTTTGAAGAGGAAGATCCAACATCTATCATGACTATCGATGATAAAGCCGCGCGATGAGCAGCAGAGTGCACAGACTCGAGGAACTGCATGGAGATAGAGATGTGGAACATGAGTTTCGACAGAGCCTTCAGCAAGGAAGGGGTAGGGGTCGGCGTATGGATAAGTCCTCCCAAGGTGGGCACAAAACTCTACTCATACAAACTCGCCTTCAATTGTACAAATAACATGGCCGACTATGAGGCACTGATTTTGGGCCTGAGAGTTTTGAAAGAGTTGGGTGCAAAGAGGATAGTGGTGCATGGAGACTCTGAGCCTGTTATAAACCAAGTGAAAGGAATATACCAATCCAAGCACCCCAAATTGAGGGCATACAGAAACCTAGTGCTAGACCTCCTTAAATAATTCTTGGAGTATAATTTATCAGCGATCCCGAGGGGGCAGAATCAAATTGTGGATGCCTTTTCCACCTTGGCCTCAGTTTTTAAAATTCCCATTTTTTCCAATAGAAAGTATGAGATCAAAGTCAAACACATGTCGGTGGTGCTCGATAATATCAAGTATTGGCAAGTGTTTGAGGATGACAAACAGGTGGAGAGATTTCTCCAAATGAGCGACGAGTTTGCTAATGTAAACATTGATGACAAGTGTTGTTGCGACGAAGATGAAAGAAAAGTTGTGCACAGTAACGACGACCCTTTCCAGAACCAGATAGTTGGGAGGGACATAGTACAACTAAAGAATAATATCATCCCAAAAAGATTAGTTCCATTGGAAAAGTTGTTTGATGAAAACGATGTGGCTAGAAATCCCAAGATCACTGCAAATGATGAGGACATCGAGGATTGCAACATCAGGACCCAGAAGAATCCGAAGATAATCAAATTATCAAAGACGCTCATTCCATAGGTCAAACGAGACTACATCAAACTCATGAAATATTTTCCAGATGTTTTTGCCTGGAGCTATGATGATTTGAAATTCTACAATACTAAAGTGATTCAGCACGTCATTCCTCTCAACGAATACCAAAAGCCTTTCAAGAAAAAGCTAAGATGGATAAATCCCCTATTGTTGTTGGTAATCGAAAAAGAGGTAAAGAAACTTTTCGAAGCCAAAATTATTGTTTCTTTAAGGTTTTCGAAATGGGTTGCCAACCTGGTGCCTGTAAGGAAAAAGAGCGGCGAAATAAGGTTGTGCGTGGATTTTTGGAACTTGAACAAAGTATCCCTCAAGGAAAACTACCCGCTCCCTAAGATGGACTATATTTTGCAGAATGTAGTTAGGTCCCAAAATATGTCTATTATGGATGGCTTTTTGGGTTACAATCAGATCATGGTACAACCCAGATGACCAAGAAAAGACAGCTTTCATGACACCATGGGGGACGTTCATGTATGCCAAGATGACTTTCGGCCTGATGAACATTGGATATACCTTCCAGAGATAGATGGATATATCATTTTCCAAGGAAAAGGAAGAAATTAATGTGATCTATCTAGATGACATCACAGTGTACTCCAACTCCGATGAACAAAACCTTGGGCATCTGAAGAAGGTCTTCCAAAAATGCAGGAAGTTCAGCATATCTTTGAATCTAAAAAAATCACATTTCAGAATGTAAGAAGGGAAATTGTTGGGGCACAGCATCTCGAAGGAAGTTATAAAGATATATCCCAGCAGGGTAGAAGGAATCCTGAAAATTAGCACTCCACGCAGTAAGAAAGAGGTGCAGTTCTTCCTGGGAAAGGTGAATTTCTTGAGAAGATTCATCCCGAACCTGGCGAAAATTATAAAACATATCACCAACATGCTCAGAAAGGAGAATGAGATCAAATGGAACCCCGAAGATAGGAAATCATTTGAAGATATCAATGAAGCACTGACCAAATCTCCCGTATTGGCCAGCCCAGACTTCACGAAGGACTTCATCTTGGTCTTGTTTTCCTCAGAGCATACCATTGTTGTCGTACTGTTACAGAAATACGATCAGAACTTTGAGAAGCCTATAGCCTACTTCAAAAGGAATCTGAGGGATTCTCCACTGAGGTATGACATTATGGAGAAACAAGCATACACCTTAGTGAAATCCCTAAAGGAATTCAGAAATTACATACTACATTCCCACGTTATTGCTTACATGCCCAGCAACTCAGTCAAAGACATCCTGACTCAGCCTGACCCCGAGGGAAGAAGAGGTAATTGGATCGTAGTCATGCTGGAATACGACCTTGAAATCAAGCCCACCAAACTGATTAAGGGTCGGGACCTCACAAAATTGATGGTGCAGTTGAACTGTGACATTCTAGGAATCAACTTCATTGTTGATCTGTCAGAGAATCCTCAAGAAGAAACAACCGCACAGGTGTCTCAAAAGTTCATCGATTCACCTTGGTATTTGGATATCATTTATTTGTTGAAGAATCTGCAAGCTCCTCCAGAGTTAAGTAAGACCAAGGCCAGATTCTTAAAGTTGAAATATACTAAGTTATGCATCTTAGATAACTCCCTGTATTGGAAAGATCCGAGAGGAATATTGTTGAGTTTCTTACTAGAAGATGGCGTGAAACAAGCTATCAGAGAATTCCACAAAGGCGATTGTGGAGGACATCACTACTGGAAAACCACCGTGCATAAAATTCTAAGAGAAGGTTACTATTGGCCCGGCATCTTCGCAGATCTATACAAAGAATTTTCCAGTTGCCATGAGTGTCATATTTTTGATGGAAGGAAAAAACTGCAACACCTGCCACTAAAACCGATCTCGATCGAAGCATTGTTCATTCAATGGGGCCTAGACTTTATAGGAGAGATTCATCCGCCATCCTCGGCACAACACAGATGGATACTTACGGCCATATATTACTTCACAAAATGGATCGAAGCAATTCCAACGAATCAGGCTACCGACACGGTCATCATTCAGTTTCTAGAGACCAACATCTTGTCTAGGTTTGGGTGCCCTATGAAGATCATCACAGATAATGCGGTCTCATTTAAGTCCAATAAAATGGAGAAATTTTGCAAGGATTACAATATAACCTTGGGACATTCTACAGCGTATTACCCACAAGGTAATGGGTTATCATAATCATCGAATAAGAGCTTAATTAGGATCATTAAAAGACTCTTGCAGGACAACAAGAAGGCCTGGCATAAGAAACTCATTTATGCGTTGTGGGAGGACAGAGTCACTGCCAAAAATTCCATCTCCACGTCACCATTCCAAATCGTATATGGTGCGGACACGATTTTCCCTACCTCACTAGGATTTCCAATCAGGAAATTCCTGCAAGAGCAAGAGGCTTAGCCAGACGACACACAGAGAAGGATAAATTAGTTTGTTCATACGCAACAGATGAGGGAGAAGGTCTAAAACCAATCACAACTTCACCAATATAGGATGAATAAAACATTCGATAAGCACTTTAAATAGGAGGAATTTTAGGTGGAGGACCTAGTGCTAAAGTGGGATGCAAAGAACAAAGATAAGGGAAAGCACAGAAAATTCGATCATCTTTGGACAGACCTTTCAGAATCTGTGAGTATCACAGGAACAATGCATATATACTAGAAGAGATTGATGGAGAGTCCATTGGTTGGGGGGTTGTAAACGGCAGGTTCCTTAAACACTATCCGGTTCAATAAGGTCTATTTCATTTTCATGTCATTGTAAATAGTCGTTTCATTTTTGTTTTCAAAGAAGGCATTTTGAGTCAGTAGGTCAGCGGAAAATTGAAGCTCGTAGTGAAGGCCCTAAGTTTATGCTGATTTTGATCAAAACTATGTCAAGAAGTTCTAGGTTATGTTTTTATTTTCCATTCTTTTAGAGTTTGGAAGTCGAATAAGGCCCAATGGTCAGGCACCTAGTCTATTGTTATTTGCCACCTCACTAGGAGGATAGAATCCCTGTTGGAGTCATTTGTTAGCATCGTCATTTTTTCAGTTAGATTCAGTCTTAGTCGAGTCAGAGTCTGTGTGTCAAAGCATGTGAGGTCAGGTACCAAACAACAAATGGGTCGAAGTCAGCAAGTGGTCGGTTGGCCCTTGGAGTCAGGAATGGATATCAGAACCAAAACATGTGTAAGTGGTAAAGGTCTTTTCCCAAAGAGTTAGGTCCTGTCAGAAGAGAAGGTTTTATGTGCCAAAGGTCAAGGCAAGTTTTTAAATATAAGTCACGTCGACAAACGAAGTGACCATCATCATCTCATTATGAAGTCAAAAAGAATGAAAAATCATGGCCCTCGTATCACATATGCTCTGCAGCTCTTATCAGTTGTACTTTACATGCCCTAAAGTCTACCCATCGTGGATGTACTACAAAAATATTCAACTTGCTTCGAAACCTCCAGTCACCATGGATTCAGTGTCCCCTGGCACGATTCCATCTCTCGCCCGCCCAATTATAAATTATGATCGCTTTGTGTGTATTATATTCACCAACCAAGTTTATGCTTTGTCTATAATTCTTCCCGTGAGCCCTGAGTTTCTCATGGCTGGAAAGGTCGATTGCCTTCAAATGCATCACAAACCTGGGTCAATCAATATTTACCATCTTTGGTCCTTGTTAAATCCACCGCATGCAGAACAAATACGTGTTGTACCATGAAAACATCCCAGAACATAAGGAAAGGTGCACGAAGCAGCAGAAATGTGGGGCCTGAACCTCAAAACTTAGCGTTGGTAAATGAAGATCCAAATGTCAGAGCAGCTTTTGAATAGGTCGGATGCATGGTATTTTGTAGGAAAATCCAAGGATTCAACGTGAAACTGGCGGAGCAATTTGCACTCAGATTCGACAGGTTCCGCGCAGTAATTGCGGGAATCACTTTCCAAGAAACAGAGAAAACTATGTCAGCCGCAATAGAGATCCCTCCGCACGGTGAAAGGTGGTCTAAAGGCATACCTTTGGACATGTGGTGCTACAAGGAGTTCATCAAACTAGACTGTTTAAATGGGAAAGTTGAATCAGGCATTCCAAGCAAATATCTGCAGGAGCCTTTTCGGAAGCTCCTGAGAGAGATCAGGAAGTATTTCACCTGCGAGGAAAGGTTTGACAGAATACACTCACACCACATCAGATTGTTGATGCATTTCATAGGAAGGATATTGTTAAATCTTCCTTTCTTCTTGCACCAAATTCTCCGAGAAATGGCAGACAGCGTCTGGGCTTAAGCAAACCAGTCGAAGAAGAAACTAGCTCATGTCTCACTGATTAAATTATTGATAGTTGAGGAGTTGAGGTGATTGGGAAACAAATGGGATTCGTTTCTACTCACAGTCGGCATCCCCATGGACCCAAGAGGAGACTCCCCTCTACCCGCGGAAAAAGTGACATCTCACCACGTGAAGGCGGAAATAGGAAAGGCCGTGGAGGAAGGAAAGTCATTGGAGGCTCTATCCCCCCAACATCTGATACCCCGAAGAAGGGGTAGGCCAAGGAAAAACAAGGAAACCAGGGAGGCCCGAGCCCCGAGCGAGCCGCCCGTAAAGTCGTTTGTCGAAGAGTTACTCATGCGCACCATTTAGCTGGAACCCGTCGAAGTCCCAAGTTGAGAAGCCTATGGTAGACGGAGAAGTACAGATATTGAAGGCACGGATATTCACAAACCATCGCAGCAGTTGAAGCAAGCACAGCTCTCTATTGTTGAGCTATACCAGGACAATAGGGAGTTGAGACAACAGTTAGCAGCGAAGACCCTCGAAGCATCAGCATCACAAGGCCATGATGGAAACGTGACTTGGCTCAAGAGGCAGCTCAGGGAAGTGCAAGATACAATCATACAGTTGCACGAAGCACAGAGTATTTCGAAAGAAATAAATGCAAAGCACTTCAAGGAATGTGGACTGGCCATGGAGAACATCTGCGTGGCTCTGGCCAGCGCGCAGAAGAAGATGAAAGGGAATGAAGTTCTGCAAAGGTAGGTGATGAATCTGAAAAGGCGCAACTGGTCTCTCAGGAGAACGCTTCAGGTATCAAAACTACAGACGAGACCAGAAGCATGATTAACCAACTCCATTTTTGTCTTCTCAGACGTGGCGCGGATTTTGTCTACCCGCGTTCTGTTTCCTACCGGGAGGTAGGGACTCTGACAGATATTCGCGCAAAAAAACATACGACATGCAGCGATGGAATCCCATCTATTACAAAGGACAGGTGTACGTTGGACATGCAACAATTTGAAGAGAGGCGTCGTTCCCTAAATGAGGTCATCATTTTGGAAACACCCGTGATGGTCTACAGTCACCTACCACATGTATGCTCCGGCAAACGATCACGCGGCAGAAATCAAGGTCGTTACAATGGGTGGCAGGAGTCTAACAGAGCACTTGATCGTCCAGATACCCTGTCAAAGGAAAGAATTGACACATCACTCTCTAATGACGATATATTTCTGATGACCGAACCTTTATGGCAAAGATGAGCGGTTATGGTGCGACTGAGCACAGTCAGTTTCTATTTTTAGTAAAGTTCCATACGAAGAGCCATCTATCAGGGAGTAGTCAAAGCCTAATTTATAGGGATAGTAGTTAGAGTGCAAGGTAGCCCAAGCGGCACACCCTTGTCTATATATTCTGTCTTTTCAATGTAAGCCAGGTTGGTTGGAAAAACAATGTAGACAGTGACTATTGAATGTAGCTTTTGATCCGATTGAAACTTAATGCAAAGGTCTTGAAGCTTTGATGAAAAGATTCTAATTGTAGCAGTTTGATGTATTGTACTCTCTCTTTGCGTATGTACTTTCATGTGTTCTTTATATTCATATCTATATTCTGTCTAAATCGGAACGTGATTTCGAATATAGAATTCACCACGTAGTGCTATAGATTTGTGCCATTTAGAC
This sequence comes from Picea mariana, assembly GCA_032191745.1. Lineage (NCBI taxonomy): Eukaryota > Viridiplantae > Streptophyta > Pinopsida > Pinales > Pinaceae > Picea > Picea mariana. The sequence goes on along the minus strand of JASDQU010587461.1, from coordinate 86,874 downwards.
GATTGTGTTTCTTCTAAGCAAACTCTGAATTCATCCCCAGCGGTGCTCTGAGTTGCTTCATGTGTTTTTCTCTAGCCACACAATGATTTTTAACTGAAAGATTGTTGCTTATTTAGCCTTTATCCTCTCAAGTTCAATCACGAAGTCATTTGTTTCTATCGTTTTCTTAAATCGACTCCATAGCCCAAGGTCTTGCTTTATTTTTACAATAGAACCAGAAAATATTGTTTAAAGGTGTTAAATCTAGCCGATATTTTAAAGCCATATCATGTACAGAGACGAAGTCTCCAGAGAGATCCCTCTCCAGGTCAGAAGGGCTAGTTTCTGGTCTCAAATTTGGTTTGTAGGTTGCCTCTGTCATTTGTTTCCTCAACCGAACGAAGTTTACAGAGCGCTAACAGATTCTATATCCCTATAAGATGCTTCCAACTAGGTAGTGGGACATTGCATTTTGACTTATTCTTGAATATCCTAATTGAGGCCACTAAAGAATCATTCTGTATAGAAACAATTTGTTAGGTTCTCTATATGGATGGTAAATTTCTCAAAGGTTGACATAAAGTCTGTGACTGAGCATGTTTTGTATAAATTGGTAAGTTTCCCCAAAGAGTGAGTATCTCTCTTGAAACATGTTGTTGTTCCCCCACAACTACCCACTAAAATTCTCTACCCTAGAGGATTTCAGTGGGTACCCCCCTATCAAAATTTTAGCAAGGAATTTTATCACTACTAAATTTATTTTCTATTGATATAGGAAACTACCACTCTATCTATGAAATCTCAAGCCTAACCCAAGAGCACCTACGATAATCAAATATCTTGGGAGTTTTCTCCATGCATTTTTTATCCCTCTTTCTCAATAAATGAACTACAAGTCCTTTTTATGTCTTGTAACATACCCCATATTCCACTAAAAAAAAAAGAGGTATTAACACTTTAACCCTAGTGTCATCGTCAACACAGATTCCACTCTCATTTTTGCATGATATGTTTTAGGATGCCCAATAATTTGAGCAATTTTAACTTAAGGCATCAAATGTAGACTCTTGTTGCATTCCACACTATTCCCATATATTAAATTAAAAAGGAGTTAGAATTACATTACTTCTAAGTCTCCATATATGTTAGAGGGAACCCCAAAGTTGGTTTGTCATTTCATTCAATCATAGAATAGCTTTCTATCTTGTTTTATTTATGCTATTGTTGATATCCTGAATTTGTTAGGGTTTTAGATGCACAATACATAACTTTAGGTCCTCATGGAAATTTTTCCTTCTATAAACATAATTAAATCCTCTATTGGATTAAAATAATTTATGCTCTAAGCCACATATGAGTTAGGGTGTCAAATCTTAACCCATGAACACAACTTGTGAAACTTAAATCAACATGGAGACTTGAATTCATAAGGAGAGAAAGAATAGACTGGCGTGGGGTAAATTTACCATGCCATTAACCCTGTTTGGGCAGCCTGGGATACATGGCTTAACCCAACCAGTATTTGCTACATTACTATATTCGCATGGTTGTCTGCACGAAAAGGGAAGAGAAGTACTTCAGTTTCTAGGTAAGGTACGAAGCATTGGGCTGGAGGTTTTTTCCTCGAGACTCAAAACATAGGTGAGTTGGGTCACCTTCCATCGTTTGGAAATAATCATGGGGTTTGGCTCCAACATATATTTTTTTACGCTACTAAGTGAGATCCCCTACTAGTGTTTTCCCTGGAACGAAAGTTTGAATTCCAACTCCAGAGCCAAGGTGTAGGGTTATACTCCATTTTCTTCTCTCCAGGTAAACAATATTCTCCAAGAATAGTTATGAAAGAGGGTTACTTGTTGTTGACCCTGAATATAGGTTTACTCATTATTTGCATCTCTTTTATTTTATACATCTGTGTGAATGAGTCTATTTCTGGGTGCAAATTTATGTAATAGTAAGAATAGGTTGTCTCTATTTTTCCCAAGTTTTCAAAGAGTAACTTTCCTTTATTTTTTTTCAATGTCATCATTGTTTTTATCTTGAGTTTATGTAATACTCCTCACATCAAACAAGAGAGTCGTCGACCCTTCTAGTTCAGTACCCAACAATCTACAAATTTTTAGAGATTTTGTCTTCGCTTGTTACAGTCTTTCTGAGTGATCTGAGTCTATAAATTGTTAAATATTTCATGATATTACAGATTATGAGGAGTCTATAAGTTTTACAGAGAAAAAACTCCTGGTTTTTTCGTCCACCAAAAAGAATATAATTTCCATGCTACAGCAATTTTAATTATGATTCTTCTCACCTAGAAAGGAGCTTTCCTTAGGCTTCTTTGAAGATTAGGATAACTACTCGTTCATTAATGTACAAGGATTTTCCGGAAAACATTTTTAAAAAAATGAATAGTAAAACTCTTAATCTTCATTACCGACCTTCTTACAATTTTTCTTCTTAGTAAAACGCCCTTTACATTTTGGTTATGTGTTTAACCAAGCCATATTCATTTTGGTTTATAAATTTACACTGCATGCAATATAGTTATATATTTACTCGATTATGTACCAACCCAGCACTCTCACGAAGAATGTGATCAAACATTTGATTCTGTAACAACCTAGTACTCACACAAAGAATGTGAATAAACACTCAATGTTAAGCAATTCCCATGTTTCAACTGATCTTTGAATTTTTGAAAGAGAATTCATGTGTAAGGTTTAATGATGGGTTCTTTTGTTTGTGTGGAAACCCATCAGAGGAAAAGGGCTTCCATCGTTGTTCGGGCTTCATCCAAACTCAGATTTCGACACAGGTAAATTTGTCTTTTGTGTATCATTATTTATTGATTAATTAGGTAATGGATACATATTCATAATTATATGCTCTGTGATTTTGTTTAAACAGAAGGAATATGCGCTCTTTTAATATCAAACTACATACCCAGCATTCAAACTGCGTTCATAACTTGGAAGAATGGGTAAGTTTAAATATTTGAAAGGCATGATTAATTATTTAAGTTCCTAACACTATCTTCAATAGATATTATACTAAATGTCTCCCTTTTATTTCTATAGGCAGAAAAAGGATCCCCTTCTCAAGGATCCTCATGACTACTAGCAAGGTATTCGGGTTCCAAAAAGGTGTTGCATAATGTTGTCATTGATGTCAAAGGATCGATTTCAAAGAGTTGATGTCTTGTCATAGTATCATTGATGTATTGATTAATGGCCTTTGTTGTCAAAGGATTGATGTAATAGATGTCAAGTGGTGTCATGTTGGTTACTTGGGCTGACCCAGGTTCTAATCTCTAACAGGTTTCCAACAAAACCCTCAAACTATCGGCCCTCCTGGTAAACCATAAGGAAATGCTATGCACAGAGTGCACAACGTAATCTCACCTGAGATAGCTTTATGAGGGACTGCAATACGCAGGGGTTTGCAGTCTAGGAATGAATGGGGATTGTGTTTAGATCATTTTCTTTATACATCATCATCATTGATCATTTATCTACTTCTATGATTCATTGATCTTTAAACCTATGCATGCATGTTGTTATAACTAATTTAAACATTCATTCTTGAACTAATAATTATCAGAATAGTAAAATCATTCATTAACAATCACATAGAATATAGTATTTTACCATGGTTCACCCCCTCTTAGGGCTACATCCACAAAGATATGGATTATCTKCTCTTTTATTTATTCTTCTGCAATATTTGCACTGCGTGCATTACATATTTAGGATTACAATAAAAATGAGGGTAAGTACCCTTTGGGAGGCTGACTAGATCACACTATGCTAATCATCCTATGACCTAACCCTCAAAAACTAGCTTATCCCACTCTTCCACAATCACCAGAATAAAACTTACTACAATCAATATCTTTCGAACCAACACAACAACCAACCACTAACCTATACCTCCTAGGTCTTTATTTATACTACTCTACTGGCTTATAGTCGTTACAATATTTTTCAAAAACCCTAACCCTAGCATAGTTAGGCCTATTTGCATGTGCGCCATGTTGTTTTTCCTCCTGCATGCTTATTTTCCTTCTTTTTCTGCATGTTTCTTTTCTTCCTCCTAAGGCGCGAACTCCAAAAATAGACCTTTTCTTTAAAATTAGGTATGCACCCAAAACAGATCCTTCTTTCCAAAAAAGGCCTACGCCAACAGGCCCCCAACATTGACATGTGGCTCATCCCGAGCCACTTAGGTGGTGTGAACTCCCTGTACAGCCTTCTCTAAGATGTGGAACTTCTCTGCTAGTTCCTTCCATTTTTCTTTCACATGCACAGCTTTATCTGTTAGTGCCTCGACCATCGACATTTGTATTTGTTCTTGTAGTAATTTTTTTCTCTTTGAATGTGCCTACGACATCCTTGTCTTCTCTTCCTCCGGCTTTGTAATTATCTGTGTTGATTGTTCCTGGAGGGGCTCCAACTGGGCCTGTCTTGCTTTCTTATTGATCTATGCAGTCTTTAACTTTGTCTACATGGTCTTCATCTCCTACGTTCCCTTCAAGTGTTCAGTAATGCTCATGGTTTTTTTTCGTTGCTTCAATTCTTGCATGGCAGCATTGATTTTCTCCTCTTGTTTGTCCAACTGTTGGACCTTTTCATCTTCTTCCTCTTGCCATTTCATCTATCTAGAATGTCGTTTGTTGTTCTCTTTTCTCTCGTACCTCGGGAGGATTCGTAGGATTTAGTTTTTCTTTCAAATCCTTTATCTCCTGCCTATACCCCTCAATTGTTTGTGTAATTATATTTATATTTTCATCTGCGCTCTAATCTGGTGCTTGCGCGTTATCTGGAATGTGGTTGTATATCGTTGTTAGCCCCTGCTCTAGCTTGTCAGCATGTTATTTTCCCTCCTCCTTCTTCGAGGTCAAATGGTCACAGGTTATCTGTGACCCCCCCTCTTTTCTCTCGTACCTCGGGAGGATTCGTAGGATTTAGTTTTTCTTTCAAATCCTTTATCTCCTGCCTATACCCCTCAATTGTTTGTGTAATTATATTTATATTTTCATCTGCGCTCTAATCCGGTGCTTGCGCGTTATCCGGAATGTGGTTGTATATCGTTGTTAGCCCCTGCTCTAGCTTGTCAGCGTGTTATTTTCCCTCCTCCTTCTTCGAGGTCAAATGGTCACAGGTTATCTGTGACCCCCCTACCAACCTCTAAGTTGGTGGCATCCACGCGGGCTCTGGATTGTACTTCTTGCATTATACTAGCCTAGAGTCTGTATAGTGATTTTTTGGGTATATGCGCCATGAATACCTCAAAGTGGTCAATTTCCCCAATGGGTTTTTGCGCGGTCTCTTGATCAATTCTAACCGTTTGTTGTGTGATCGTGAATATATCCCTTCTCTGCACTACTGTATGAACTATATCATCTCCTTATTTTTGCGCAGGGGGTCGTTGTGTCTTTTCAGGTTGTTGCATTGCGGCCTATGGTATTGTATGAATTTGTAACTACGATAGAATTTCATGAAATTCTATGAGTTTGGACATGATCTCTTCTCTTTGTGCTTCTATAGTGTGGACCACATCTTCCCCCCTATCCTGGACCTTGTCCACCATGAACTTAGTATCATACTCTGTTAAGGTGATGAGTGGGCCCTCCTTGGTGTACTTCATCTTTTTTCACGTCTCTTCCACCTGCGTTGTCATCCTTTTTGTCTGTGAGTTTTGCACCTCACTCGTCGTCACTTATGCCCTCTCCTCATCAGCCTAAGATGTGTCTCCATTCTTGGCATCCTTCTGAATGTCTTCCCTGGGCACTGTTACTGTCCTCCTTGGCCTCTTTGGAACTATGCTACTTCCCAAAGCCTGAGTGTGTGCCGCAACCTTCCTGGTGTTAGAAGCTAGGATATTTGTCTTAGTTGAGGGACATGCTTCGGCATGCCCCTTAGTTTTTGTTGATTTCATTGTTGTAGGCCTTGTCATTGGTTTTACTACTGGCATCTTCCATTGCGCAAGCTAGTCTTTGATTATATAATAAATCTCTTCCCTTGTGATGCAATACTACATCTCCAACCATGCCTTCTTTGGATCCCTCGTAGCCTAGATCCACATATGGTTCTTGGATTCCTTAAACCTAGATATCCCTTCAGTTTCCTGGACCACTTTCACAAGAATTCTCCACGCATTGGTTGTGCATTGTTGTGTCTCTTCCAAAAGCATAGAAAACGCTATGTTATTCACCTGTTGATTCTTGGTGTCCTTGGCCTGCCAAAGGGATTCATACCTGGTTTCATAGCATTTCCGAAAAATTTTGGCTCCTACCATCCTGCCAAGGCTATGAGGATAATTAGCCAAGAATAATGGAATTCGGTTCCATTATCCTAAGCATCTTTGCAGTCGATCAAGAATTGGTTCAGGAGGTAATGTGCCCAACTGAACATTACCCCCTTCGTGCACTATGCGACAACTATGATGACTCATGTTGGAGCCTCTTCTTTTCTGCACTTCCTTAGTAGCTTGCAATCCATCGGCTTGCTGGCGAACCTTTTTGCATCATCGTTGATATCTCTAAGCACAATGCCCATGTTCCCTCTACTAGTACCAAACTGTGCCTTGACTATCTCGGAAATCTCCTTCTCATGCATTTTTTTGTCCAAGTATTCCTCTGGTTGTGAGCCCATTGTGGGTAATCCCATAATTTTGGAAATCAACACCACATCGATTTGTACTGGCCTATCCATCCAAAGAATGTCACCATGTACCCAGGCTAGAAATTTTTTGACGCAAATCCCAACATTTTTACCACGCCCGAAGTGTGGTATGTCCAGGAGGTTCATGATCCCGGAGTTGTAAATCCTTGTTATCCACTGCACGGGCTCCATGACTAGTTTTCCTAGGGGTCCAATTTCCCTTGTGTTCTCCAAGTAGGCTTCCTCGGCCAATTCTGGGAATTTTTTTGTGTCACGCACATCATGGTCCGAGTACCTTATTTTAGGTACTTTACCGAGCATGTCCTCCACAGTCACCACTACGTCTGGGCTGAAGGGAAGTGTAATTTTTGCGGCATCTTACGCCTTTCTTTTTTGCCTGATGCTAGATTTTCCTTATGTCACTAGTTTTGTTTCATCTTCTTCCCTCTAGGAGTCTGGCTTGTTGGTGATGTCCTCGACCAACACCTCCTCTTCATTGCGGCCTTTTTGTTGACCCTTCATTTCGTTGGGTTTATTCGGTGTTTCAGGATTAGGGTTTGTAATACCATTTCGAGTCTCGGAGCTC